>CAJNIZ010046680.1:5186-31195 GCA_905231905.1 Symbiodinium pilosum
TTTAGGGTTTAGGGTTTAGCTGCTTAGCTTTAACACTATCCGGGGCCCCAAGCCCGCTTGGCGCTTCAAACCCAATGAAAGGGGACTTCGCTCCACCAACTCTAGGGGCCTCCGAAAGCAAACATCTAACTCTTAATCCTCGTTCCTGAGTAATGCAGACGCCTGATTACCTATCAAGGGTATTTCCTAACAATCCTCACATGGGGGATTGTCAAAATTNNTATGGTCCCTTTTTGGGTCCCGTAAATTGGGCCCCGTATTAGGCCCCGTATTATAATAGGGACCCAAAAAGGGACCATCATTTTGACAGTTCCCCACATACTTATTCGTACCAGAACTACAATGCACCCCTAAGCCCCATTCCAATGGTGTATCCGCCAACCTCCAACATCCTAAACCACTGAGCCCTAAACCTTACCCCCTAAACCCCCTGAACCCCCGACACCCTACACCCCACACCGCCCTAAACCCTAAATCCTAAACCCTAAACCCTAAATCCTAAATCCTAAAACCCTAAATCCCTAAACCCTAAATCCTAAAACCCTAAACCCCAAACCCTAAACCCTCAGGTAGTGATGAAACGCCAATCTCTCTCGCAGCCCGCGATGGGCACCTGGAGGTTCATTGTACTTATAACCTACTTAGTAACTGTAGGTATAACCCAATTATAAACCCCATAACCACAGTTACCCTAGATATAATTGGGTTATAACCCCTAAGCCCTAAACCCTAAACCCTAAGTAGGTTATAAGTACAATGAACCTCCAAGAGGTTGTGCGTGTGCTGTTGGAAGCCAGAGCCAATGTACGCACTGCAACTGGTCACGTGAGCGGTTTAGGATTTAGGGTTTAGGGTTTAGGGTTTAGGGGTTAGGGTTTGGGGGGTTAAGGGGTTAGGGTTTAGGGGTTAGGGTTTAGGGGTTTAGGGTTTGGGTGGCTAAGGGGTTAGTGTCTAAGGTTTAGAGTTTAGGGGTTAGGGTTTAGGGGTTTATGGTTTGGGGGTTAAGGGGATAGTGTTTAGGGGTTTAGGGGTTACGGTTTGGGGTTTAGGCTTTAACCACTTCAGCTTCTTGGGTCCCAGAGAGTTTAGGGTTTGGGGCTCTACGCTCCCTTAGGTTAGACCTTTTGGATCGTTACGCGGATCTGGCCAGAGACGGGTGGTAGTAAATGAGGGTGGTGATGGAAGTTTTCTAGATCCCCCATGATAACTTGCGAAGTCTTGCTTCGGTGATTCTAGGGGATAACCATGACCGCGTTTTACTTTCCCTAAACCCTAACCCTAATCCTAAAACCCTACACCCTGATATCCTAAAACCCTAAACCCTGAAATCCGAAAACCCTAAAGCCCTAAAACCCTAAGCGAAGTCTTACGCATCCATTCCATGATTTCGAGCAGCTACTAGGTATCAGGGCAAGTTAGAACGTCAAATGAGCTCAGAAGTGATCTGCTGAAGTGAGTAATATTTCACTTCCAATATTACACCAATAATGGAGAATCAAATGGAAAAGAAAATGGAAAATGAAATGGAAACTGGGATTATAGAGGGGTTGTTTGTGTAGTATTTCATTTGGGGAGACTATGGTAACCAATATAGAGTAAGATTCTATCCTCCTTTTGGGTTATGGTATTTTATATGAGGAATATCATTTTACTAGGTTCAACCACCAAAAAAGCACTACTCACATGAGAGGTCCTCCATGACCTGAGGTATTTCATTCCCTGGGTATGATTGGGGGTAATGGGTATAGGGTTAATGACCTACATGAGGACCCTTGCTATGGCCCCCGAAACATAACCTATACCCCAAATCCTGAACCCTAAACCCGAACCCCAAACCCTAAACCCCAGACCTTACACCCTCAACCCTCAACCCTACAAAGGTAACACCCGGGCCTGCGAGTGCTTGGGTGTCACCAGTTGTGCAGCGTCAAATGGAAGAACTGCTGGGCTTGGGTTCGATTTTTTCTTTATGACCACCAGGCCTTAGGGAAGCATAATCTAAGCTCCTGAAAGGCGGTTATAGAGGGATTTTATAGGGGATTACTATAGGGGTTGTTAAGGGGGATACTGGGAGTTTAGACCAAAGCTCACATTGTGATTTTGGGCGTAGGGATCAGGATTTAGGATGCAGGATGCAGGAAATGGAGTCTAGGGGTTGGGGAGTACTGTGTGAGATGATCTGGCTAGGCTTCAGGGCGTCAATCCTTTCGTACGAATATTCTTAGCTGCTTCCTCAAAAAGTGTTCTTGGGCACAGATGTATCCTACCATACAGTTACTTGTAACGACTAGGTTTGCGCAACGGACGGCGCAAAAAGCTCAAGAATCAAGATCCGACAGTCTCTCATCATCCTTGCTGTAAGCACTTTCTACCTATAGGTTCTCGTAAACCCTACCCAAGCCCTAAACCCTACATCCTAAGCCCTAAGCCGAACCCTACCCAGATTCCAACATGCGGCCTGAAGCTGGGCCCAATGCGGGGGCCGGTCTCCAAAACGGGGACCTGCCTGGAATGATGACAGCAGAAATATCTTTCAAAAAGATTTCATGCTGCTGAAGTTTGGGTTTGAGGGCTTAGGGGTCCAGTACCCAAAGAGGATGCAATATGGGCGAGGGCCAATGCTCCAAAAATCCCGTGTCAGTTTAGAGGAGGGTGGGTTCTGGGGGCCCCCTGAATTGCAAACCACAGCGTGCTTGGCCCTTGGGGTCCCCTAAACCCGAAGCCACACCAAACACCCTGCAGCCTTCGACACCTCACCCGCAAACCTGAAACCTCTTCCAGACGCGGTGTGTCATCTCTTTTGGCCTCAGGGGTTTAGGGTCTAGGGTTCCGGGCTTGGAGGGGTTTAGGGTGTAGGGCTTATAGTTTAGGGTTAAGGTAAACAGAGATCGTACGCTCCCAAGAATGAACATGGAACCCTAGAGGCGACCCGAACACTTCGACCTGGGTCCCACAAGCAGGTATACTGGCCCCGAATCCCAGCCAAAATGCCATTAACACTGGAGAATCTAAACCCTAAACCCCTAAACCCTAAACCCCTAAACCCTAAACCCTAAACCCTAAATGATTATGATACGTACTGCGGGTGCCCTCAAGCCTCAACCCCAAACCCTCGCACCTGGGATTGTCAGGACTGGCTGATTAGTTGGACCGGCCCGCGGATGCGCGAGAACGTTCACAAGCTAATGCATGAGTACCAGCATCTGGGACCTAAGGTTTGAGGTTTGGGGTTTTAGGGTTTAAGGTTTAGGGCTTGGGTTCTAGGATTATTTCGGGTATAAGGTTCAGGGACTTGGACTTGCTCGTGCTTTCGGGGGAGGGGAGGAGAATAATCCCAAGACATCGCTTCAAAAATAATACCGGGTGTACTGTAGGACAGGGGGCCTATAGATCATTTGGAACAGGTGTTGGGCCTTTTGGGGGTGTAGGTTTCAGGGAGTTTAGGGTTAAAGGGTTTGTGGGAGTGCAGTGTTCAATGGTTTACGGTCTCAGGGTTTCGCGTTAAGGATTTTAGGGTTTCAGGGTGTGGGATTTGAGTCGAGGATGTGAGGCTTTACCCTCAACTCTACCCTGAACCCTAAACCCTAAACCCTCTTGCTGCCATGCCCTTGGTCTGCGAGCCCTCGGCCAACGCTTTGGGTCGACAGCGAATCCTCACTTAGTGTAGTTTAGGGTTTAGGGTTTATAGGGTTTAGGGTCCATCATGGATTCCTGCACTACCTCTGATTTACCCCTGCCTCCCTCGGAGAAGTACTTGGTACATATGCTGATTTGTCCCACTGTGCCTACATTTCCTGGCATACTCCTACATGAACCCCATACAGCCCCAACCCTAAACCCTGAACCCTAAACCCTAAATTCCCTTGAGCCCTAAACCCCTAAACCCCCCAAACCCTAAACCCCTAAACCCCTAAATTCCCTTGAGCCCCTACAGATGAGATTTCTGACGGCAAGGCGGGTGAACCACTTTCCGTCCTCCACGGAGCTGACGAGGAGATAGATCCAACAGATCTTTGGGGAAGTTCTCTAGGGGTTAGGGGTTTAGGGTCTAGATGGGTTTAGGGTTTACGGTTTTGGGTTTTCAGGGGTTTTAGGGTTTGGGGGCTTAGGGTGTTTAGCATCCAGGTCTTAATTTGGGTTTACATGTTAAGGCTTAGATTGGTTGCTCACTTAACAAATTTCAATGCTGTCCCTAAGGGTCCAAGGACCCAAATAATAGGTTTTAGGGCCCAAATACTATAATATATCCCCTTTAAAGGGATCCCTATTTGGGTCCTTGGACCCTTACTGCTGTTATGTTTTTGCATCACGCGGAGCACATTCGAATCAAGCAGACATTGCAACTTCAGCCTCTTCGGTGGCCTATACCGCCCCTCCCAGATTCCCCTTGAATTACGTGTATTGAATAACTAGGGCGAATTAAGGCAAGGTTGTAGGGTGTAGGGTGTAGGGGAGAGGGCTTCAGAATTCTAGGGTTGGCTGGTCAAGGAAGTTGTGAGAGAGGCTGTGTGTCGATATGTATACCGTGCACATTATACTGTTATGGTCTCGTCAAAGGGGTTATAGAAGATATATACGTTTCAGGGTTGCCAGTCCAGGGGTTTAGGGTTATGGGTTTAGGCTTAGGGGTTTTGGGTTCAGAGGTTTAGGGTTTAGGGATCAGGGTTGGGTTTACGGGTAGCATGCTGGCAAGTTCATGGCCAGTTGCGATTATGCACGGTGTAACCATGCAAGAGTTGCACAGAGTATACAGCAGTCAGAGGAACTTGGCTACCAACACATGGACCTTGTTATTGTTTTGCATGCCAGGGTACACTTCGCATGAAGATGGCACCAAACCCTAAACCCTAAACCCTAGCTTATATACCCTCTACGCTTTTGGGGGATCCGGTCTGGGTTCAAGTTTCTCCATAAGTCAGAACCCTTGTTGTTGTAAAATGTGTCCTTCATCTTGGTGAAGATCTAGGGTTGAGGGTGCAGTCAAAGGTTTAGTTTAGATTAGAGGGTTTAGGGTTTAGGGCAGTTGAAGGAAATTTCGGGTGGGTAAATTCCACCACAAGCCTTCACAAAGCCATTACACACTCCTAGGCTGTCCATATGTAGCTTATATGTAAGGGCACTCACCTCGCAGTGTAGGGGGAAAAGTGCTGATGGAGGAACTCTTGGACTACTTGTCGCCTTTCAAGCACTGTACTTCTCAGGACTTATGGGATTCAGGACGGTGTAGGATTTCCTTCATCAACAAGATGGGCCGGTACTTCCAGGGGCTAGAACAACACGGCAATGAAACGAATGCCCCTCGAATAGATCAGTCTTTCTAGAACCTACATAAAACCCATAACTATACACCCCCGAGCCCCAAACCCTTGAAAACCTTGAACTCCTAAAACTCCAAACTTCTACGCCCCACTCTCCAAGTCCAACGCCCTGAAGCCCCTAGAGCCCTAAAACACCTAAAGCCCCTAAACCTTGAAACCATGAATTTCTTGGCGAGTACCCCTGCCTGAACCCCTGTTTAAAACTCTGGAATCCTAAGGTCCAGACATTCCGAATGTGTTGTTTGCTAGAACCTTGACCTTCTGCAGGAAGGATCGGCTGTGGGACAATTTTCAGCGCATGGCCAAGATGGCAGGAGGCATGGACAACACGTTTTCGGGTTTAGGGTTCAGGGGGATTTTAGCTTGGGCTTTGGGGTTATGGTTTAGGAAGAGGCGTGGCTGCTTCTGTTCCAGGACCCACCCCAAACTACCCTTGAATGGCGTTTATGTAGGTCCTATTTGGATTCTAAAGGGGTCTAGCTTGATGTGAGGGTTTGAACGTCTAGGGCTCATCTTGGAGATGTGCCAAGCTCCCACCCAGTAACGGTTACCACCCAGGGGGGGTATTGAGCTAAGTTGTAGAGATGATAGATGTTTAGGAGAATGATATGAGGATGCTTCCGTTGGTGTTAGGGTTTGAAGGTTCAAAATTTAGGCCACAGAGGTTGAAGCCTGTAGAGATTCAGGGTTTAGGGTGCGGGGTTGAGGGTTGAGGGTGTGGGGTTTAGGGTTTAGGGTCAAGGTGGCCGCTACGTACTTCTCCCGAGACCCGTACAGATAATCTCCTCAAAAACCATCCTTGGAAGCTCGTGTGTGAGGCATGCATGGCCCATATGTACACATCGGTATACCTTTACACACATAGATGTACGTATATAATCATATGGGTGGTTGTCAAAATTATGATCCCTTTTTGGGTCCCTAGTATAATACGGCACCTAATATGTAGGGTACTCAAAAAGGGACCATAATTTTGACATCCACCCATATATATATATATAAAAGGTATTCATCTAGAGTTCTACGCATGAATATCTCCCGTCGTCTGTATATATCCGCTCTCTACCTCTTGTAGAATCTCCGCACGTAGGTAACTCCCTTCAGATAGTTTGTCGCAACCCAGCGGGTGGGCATTCCAGTTTCCTAAACCCTGAACCCTTCCGGGCTCCTGGATTCAACGAAGACTCTCAAAATCAACGTCACTCAAAGTTGCGCGTTTGCAGCGTCCTAATTAGAGAAGTTCTGCATCTACGTGTATCTGTTGGGTTTGGTGGTGCAGGTTTAGGGAGTCTAGGGGATTTAGGGGGCGCTCGGGCCAGGGAATTAGCCATACTTGCCCCAAGAATGCTGTGCCTGAACGATGGAAAGCCCCTATTTTGATCCTCCATGCTTTGCCATGTGTGGCCAGAAGTTCTGCTGATTCCACAAGACCTTCCCTGTGATATTCTTAAGGGGACCCCTAGACGAATCCTTGAAGAACCCCCAACATTCTGAATGTCATTGACATTACCACTATGTTGTGAAACCCCCAAATGGTACCGCCCCAAAACACATGATCCCCAACCCTAAACCGTAAACCCTAAGCCCTAAGCCCTGAGCCCTTGAACACATGATCCTCCAGCGCGTTCAGGTTTGTGGCTCAGGGTTTCTGCTCCGAACCCCAGACCCTGACCCTGAGGGTCCAAGGACCCAAATAATAGGGATCCCTTTAAGGGAGATATATAGGGTTTAAGGTTTATATAGGGTTTAAGGGTCCAAGGACCCAAATAACAGGGTCTTAGGGCCAAAATACCATTAATTATGGTATTTGGGCCCTAAACCGTAAGCCCTGAGCAGTGTTTTTGAATAGGTGGCGCCACCTTTGACTTCGTTCCCGAGCCTTGTCTCGTCGGCGTCTAGGGTTTTAGGGCTTGAGTTTTAAATTTTGGGGTTTTAGGGTTTCAGAATTTAGGGTGTTGAAAAGGTTGCTCCGAAATGGTATTTGCCACCAGTGAGCCCCGTAAAAGAGGTTGGAACACAAAAAAGCGACCCGTGAAGGCCACAGTTCTTTGCCAGTTTGCGGAAAGGTAGAGTTACTGTTGATGGAGGAAATCTTGCACCACCTTAAGTCCCTAAAGTCCCAGGAATTACAGTAGTTTAGGGCCCCTAGGTGGTGCAAGATTTCATCCATCAACAGTACCACACTAGACCACTGTAGGCGTTAGACAGAGGGATTTCTTGGCACGAAGGGCCCTTGCCAAGGGTGACTTCACTTCTTAATGGAAGTTCAGGTTTAGGCTTCAGGACTTGTGGGATGTGATTTTGGAGGGAATTTTGAATCTCTTTATGTACTTCTTTCAACCCATCAAGACCTCATGCTTTTCCTGGCTAGGCCATCAAGGTTGAACGTAGATGAGTAATTACTTAGATGTCGCTACTTTGGCCCCAAGTAGGAAGCATGCCTACATGCTCCTTCGTTATAAAACAAAGCAAAGTTCGTTTGGTTCAGCAACCCTGAAAAGACTATTTAGACTAGACATGTTTAAGATTTCTTTGTTATCATTTTGGCTGTTTAAAGAGGTACAAAGAATTCCTTAAGAGCCCAAGTATATCGCTGAACCCTCAGCCCTGGACCCGCCCTTAATCCTTATACCATATACTTTACGTGGACCCCCCACCCAGTAATAGTGACTATAGGGGATAATAGGGATTATATTAGGGTCCTCTTATATTCCTATTATACCACCATATACTGTAAGCCCTATGCCTTCCGCGTAGATCCCATGAGGAAAGCTGCGGTCTATGGGTACGGGTTTAGGGCCTAGGGCTTACGGTTTGGGGTTTAGGGCTTAGAGTTTAGGGTTTAGGGTGGACCGTAAACCCTAAACTACCCCACCCTAGGCCCTACACCCTAAACCCTAGGCCCTGCACCCTGGACCCTTAATCCTAGATCCTAAATCAACTCCTAAAGTCTTAGGGCTATCTGAGCTGCTCTCACTATTGGGCTTGCCAATGGACCAGTAAGGGTTTAGAGCTTAGGGCTTAGGATTTGAGGTTTATAGAAAGAGTGGACATAGGGGTCCTTTTGGTAGTGTAGTATAGCCCTTTACTATATTCCTTGACACGAACCCATGTCCACGAATTAAACGCTAGACCTTTCAACCCTAAACCCCTAAACCCTAAATGCTAAACCCCTAAACCCTAAGCCCTCAACTCAAAATCCCTCAGAGTCCAAGGACCCAAATAATAGGGTTTTAGGGCCAAAATACCATAATATCAATGGTATTTGGGCCCTAAAACCTTATTATTTGGGTCCTTGGACCCTTTAACCCTAAACCCTATATAAACCTTAAACCCTAAACCCTACATATCCCCTTTAAAGGGATCCCTATTATTTGGGTCCTTGGACCCTTAGGGATAATAGGCCAAACTGCGCCCGAGGAGACGTTTGTGCTCCCACAACAACTCCGAGCTTTCAAGCAGCGCTACCTGAGCTTGGGCTTGTTTTTGGCCTTGTTTATTCGAGCTGTAGTCTAAACTCCTTAAAGGGGGATATATAAAGGATTATATGAGGAATTATTATAGGGATCATTAAGGGGGATTCTAGGTTAGGGGTTTAGGGTTTACCTGGACCCCAAAAGTATGTAAAATAATGGCCTTTATGGCTGTTATAATGGGTTTAGGGCTATTGTTTTACATACTGTTGGGGTTTAGGTATTCGTTTCTGGGTCTAGGGTGTAGGGTTTAGGGTCTTAATCTGTTGCTGGGGTGGGAGATTTTTGTAGGGATTCTATAGGGTTCAGGATGTAGGCTTTAGGTTGGGGTAAGGATGTGTTAGGGTTCTTGCAGGAGTTATACGGGTCATTCAACAGTTTATAGGTTTAGGGTCCCTAATCCCCTAGCCCTAAGGCATAGAGAGGTTTTAGGGTTGGGAGAGTAGTTCAGGTTTCAAGCTATAGGTAAGCCATCAGTCACCGCAATGGTAGCCTTGTCGTAGGGCTTGAAGGGTTTAGGACCACAGGCTACAATGATGGTTACAATTGGTGTATAGCTTCCCCGTGTGCCTGCGAAGACTCAGCTTCAAGGGTTTCGGATTTCGGATATGCTTGGGGATGGGCTCCTCCTGCCATCACCTGAGAAGGCATTCGTGTAGCTACTTGGAGGGTCCAGAGGACGTAGTAGGTAGGTTAATAATTCGGAAAATTGGGGTGACTGTCGGGCTTATAGGGGTTTAAAGTATACTTACTGAGCCCCCTGACCCTCCAAGTATTGGGGACTGCTAGTTTCCGGGGCAGGGTGATAATACCTGGGATGATATTTGGACGGTGTTTAAGATGTGCCATTGCCGTCGTAAGGAAGACTCGGGGCGAGCAACTTTGGATCGTCAAGCCGTCGGCTTCATCGCAAGGCTCGGGGAGCTTTAGAGGGATTAACGTCAGGTGAGATAGGGCTATGTGTTACTAGTAGTTGTAGGGTTTAGGGTTTGGGGTGCAGGGTTTAGGGGTTTAAGATTTAATGAGGTATCCCCTTTGGCTTAGGGTTTAGGGTTTATGGTTATTTAGGGGATAGATAGGTCAAGTTGATAGAAGGGACTAGGGTTCAGGGTTTAGGGATATTGCCTAAATAATGGAGAATCAAATAGACAAGAAAAGGAACCTCACAGGAGAACTGGTGTTCTATAGAGGGTTTTCCAGGTTAGTATCCTTAAACACCCTGTCCACCCCTAATATGACATGTTCCCCCAGAAAAGACCCTTTTCAAACGAATTACTAGGAAGGGGTTGTAGGGATGTATAAGTTTAAGGAGAATGTAGGGGTGTAGAATTTAGAGTTCACGACACAGGGTTTCAGGTTCAGCGTTTGAGCTTCAAACCCTCAACCTAAATTCTTGGACCCTCTTAATGGGATTCCAAACCCTGGCCCCAAAGCCCAAGCCTTTCTCCCGGAAAGCCTGAAATAGTCTTTGGCGCCTTATAAAGTACACCCAAAATTCTGGAACTCCTTGAAGCCTAAACCGTAAACCCTAGAAAACCTAAGCCCTGAACTCTAAGCCCCTAAACCGCTGTCCGTGTAAAATCTGTTTCCGGATCTTTGGAATGTACCTATTAAAAGCAATCTTCAGTTTTGGTTCGTCATACCTCCACAAGAAAGAACAGCAAAAAACACGTTTCGGGGAGAGCTTCATGGTCCAGGGATCCAGGCAAACTGCTTGAACCAGCTAAACTTGATTCCCCCCAAATGCCTAAAAATCTACATCCTGCCTACTGGTACAGGCTTGGGTCCTACTGTTGATGGAGTTAGTCCAGCACCCATGAGGTTCAGGGTTTACTTGGAGGATCATGGGACTTAGTAACTACTTATAACTGGACTTATAACCCTACGTATAACTTCCCTGAATCGGCTTATAGGGGTTAGCCCCAATTATAAGTAGGGTTATAATCCCACTTATAAGTAGTTACTAAGTCCCATGGGCCTCCAAGTAGGGTCCTAGTTTATTCAGTATTTCAGGGGCCCAGGGTTTCAAGGTGGTAGGAAGTACGGGCCCACCTGGCGCCAAATGGAGCAGATGCAGGTTCACAAAATTGTTCTCCTTTTTTGGGTTCGGTAATATAATACGGCCTCTCATATTCAGGGTCTTATACAAAAAAGACCATCCAATTGACAAGTTTCCAAATTATTCGTTTGACTACTCATGTTCTTCTCATGTAGTATGCCTTAAGCCCCGAAGGCCCAAACCCTAAACCCTAAACCCTAAACCCTAAACCTTTCATGTTCTAACATTGAGAAAGAAATCTTGGAGGCTGAAAGCTCGACTACACTATTGTGAATGCATAAACCCCATCCCTTAACTGTCCCTAAACCAATACCTGGACCCCAAAAGTATGTAAAATAATGGCCTTTATGGCTATTATTGGGGGTTTAGGGCCACTATTTTACATACTGTTGGGGTTGAGGCATGCCCAAGCAGCCCTAAACCCCCAAAACCCTTCATCTTAAATCCCTAACTCTGCATCCTAAACCCCAAACCCTAAATCCCCCCTACCCCGACATCCCAAAGCCGCGTGCTTTGGACTTGGCTCCTCACTCGAAGAGGCCCTAAACCTACCCTAAGGGTCCAAGGACCCAAACAATAGGGCTTTAGGGCCCAAATACCATAATTTTGTTGGTATTTGGGCCCTAAAGCCCTACGATTTGGGTCCTTGGACCCTTAGGGCTATATTGGGATAATGGAATAGAACATGGAAACTACTATTCAGGGTTTTAGGGGTTTAGGGTTTTAGGCTTTTAGGGTTAAAGGGTTTTATGGTTTTACAGGCCGTGGCATCTTCATCCTGCGGAACCTTGTAGAGCTTCCCATCAAAGAGTCTGTGGCTGGGCTAAGCATAGGGATACTGGAAACTAAGACGGAAAGTAAAATTTGGGGTTAAATTGGGTATATAGGGGTTATATAGGGATAGTGGTAAAGAACATGGAAGCTACTATTTAGGGCTGTATTTAGGGATATATAGGGAGTATGTTGAGGTTATATAGGGATAATGGAAAAGAAAGCGGAAGCTACTATTTGGAGTTTAGGGTCTGCCTTGTAGAGCTTCCCATCAAAGAGTCCGTGGCTGAGCTGGGGCATGAACGACTGTTGTTGACGTTTCTCGTTCTGAGTACCTAGACCCTCCTCCTACCCTCTATTCAGGCCTAAGTACCCACTATTGGGGACCATATATCCCCAATTAAGGGCACTAGGAGGGTCCTGGTAATCAAAGTAGGTCGTTTTTACAGCCAGTGTTGATAAATCATGATGATAATGACGGCAGTATGAGCTCTTTCATGAACAGGTTATTGTAAACTGAGTTTACACTTAAAGGCGTGGATGTCAGGCAGTGTAGGGATGAGACGAAAACGTTTCTCCTACTTAGGACACTTTGGGCTTACCGCCTGGTTCAGGTAACGAGAACCTACGTCGATAAGCCCTTTGGGTCCCCTCGACCCCTACGCCTTAAACCCCTATATAGGCCACCTGAGTCGCCTCAACCCTAAATCCCAATATAACCTCCTCTGAGTGCCCTCAGTCTGGTTGTCATTGTGGTACCAGATGAGTAGTATTTTATTTGGGGATACCATGGACCCACTATAGAGTAAGATTATCTCCTCCTTTTTGGGGTATAGTATTTTATAGAAGGAATCTTATCTTACTGGGTTCAAGCACCAAAAATAGCACTACTCAGATAGGTTTGCAGCAACTTTGAACTTAGAAGGGAACCTTCGTGAGAACCAAGCAGGGAACCCCAAGACTATACTACCAGGGCCCTCATATTCCCAGAGGGTCCACATATACAACCATTAGGGAATGGGGACCCATAATTCCTTCTATAGTATGGCATTTGGGGGCCTAATTCCCTAATAGTTGTATAAATGGACCCTCTGGGAGTACTTTCCTACTGTAGCTTCGGGGGACGACCTCGAAATGGAGGCGGCAAAGAAGTTATTTGCAAAGGTTTTTTGGGAGTTTTGGTTGGCTCAAAAGAGCTCGCAAGTGGCCAATATAGGGGTTACTAACCCTTAGGTGCCCGTAGCTCCTAGCAGTTGGCCTCTTGATGTCTGGGTTTATTAGGATCTTGCCGTGAATGTGGACACCTACAATCCTGCATGAACTTAGTAGGACTAAAGCACCTTATTTCCTAACGTTATGGATACTTAGGGTCATGCAGGATTCTTAGCATCAAGCATAGAGAGCTCTATAATGCCTAAACTACGCGTCTCGTCCCTGTGCTCACCCTGAACCCTAAACCTCAAACCCCTAAACCCTAAATCCTAAACCCCTAAACCCCTAAACCCTAAACGCCTAACCCCTCAACCCCTTAACCCTAAACCCCATATGAGGTTGTGGTGTCGCGGTATGTTGAGAAGCCGCTGCTGATTCAAGGCCGGGCTTAGGTGGACTTGCCATTGTTGATTTAAGGTGTATAGGGTTTTTGGGCTTATGGAACTTTAAGGGTCCAAGGACCAAAGCAATAGGGCTTTAGGGCCAAAATACAACTAACATCATGGTATTTGGGCCCTAAAATCCTACGATTTGGGTCCTTGGACTCTTAGGGGAAGAAAGCTTGTAACGCCTTAGGCCACCTAAGACCTGAGAATTACAGTAATTATCCTAGGGAGCCTAAGCCTAAACCCTCAAACCTTCAACCCTACAAACCCTGGGCCCTCAAACCATATGAGCTATTGTCTAAACTCCTTAAAGGGGGTTATATGGGGGATTATAGGACTACTATAAGGGTTATTAAGGGGGATACTAGGAGTTTTGACAATGGCTCATATACACCCCTCAAACCCTCAAACCCTAAACTCTAAAGGTGGTCTAAGATGTTTGCCACCAGCAGTTTCATATCACCGGCTAAAGGCGGTAGTTGAGTTGCATGACTCGGATTGTGTCAAGAACTCTCTCGCAGCTAGATTGGGCATCCGAGGCAAGAGGCCGCCATAAGCCTTAAACCTATGACAACCCTAAACCCTAAGCCCTCCTTTTCAATTGTTTGTTAAAAAAAACTTGTTTCGCTTTTTGTTGAACAAACTTGTTTCAATTTGTTGTTGAAAAGACTTGATGGAGTTGACTGGAACCCCCATGGTGGGGTTCTAGCAGTGTAGCCAATAAGGATGGCAACGGCAAAGCCAATGTTAGGGTTTAGGGTTCAGGGTTTAGGGCCCGCAGAGCTGATCCCTAAACCCTTGACCCCCAGACCCTGAACCCCAAATCCTAAAACCCTAAACCCTATACCGCCTGAATCCCTGAACCCTAAAATGCCTGAATCCCTAAACCCTAGCCCCTACACATAACGCCGAGCGCGAAACCCGAAGCCCTACCCCCTAAGCAACCACCCCCTAAATCCTTAGCCAACCCAGGCCTCCACACCCTACGTATATCCCTTTGATTGTGTTTAGGGTGTAGGGTTAGGTTTTGGGTACTGCCCTACTCTGTAACAGTTGGATAGTAGGGGTTTAGGGTTTTAGGGTTCAGGGCTTAGGCTAATGCAGGTATATCTAGCACTTATTTTTATGACCCCTAATATAGACTCTTACATTGTGCAGGCAGTACCCAACCTAACTGTGTATATAGAAGATACTAGACATTAAGCTAAGAATCCTTGAGCAAGAGGGTAGGGTTATAGGGGCTGGGGGAGGGCTTCGAGAAATTTCAGAGAGATCATGCCCAGCGTAGTGCGCGTGTTGTTTTTTGAAAAGGGGTTGTCTGTTTTGCCACAACACGGTTTTAGGGCCCCATACCCTTATAAATCCCACAGCCCTCAAACCAACTCAGACCCTAAAAGCCGAAGCCCTCAATCCTAAAAGCCCAAGGCCCTAACACCTGAACCGACAGATATGTATAGTTCCCAAAATTAGGGTCCTACTTTGGTACACCTAGACAGTAGGTGCCGTAATATAATCTATGACTAAAGGGGGCCCATAATGTTGAGAATCCCTATAATACTCCCCTCTATAATCCCCTATCGGGGTCCTTCTATTTAGGGAAACACCCTAAACCCTAAAGCCTATCTTCCCTGGAAGCTTTGCTTTCTCTCACGGCAGGCCTTAAGTTCGACCTTCGAATCTACGTTTTGGTGACTTCCTTCAGCCCCCTCAGAGCCTACATCTACCGGGAAGGCCTAGTGGGTTAAGGGCTTGCGGTGCTTGGAGTTTAGGATTTAGGGTTTAGGGGTTAAGGGCTTTGGGGTTAAGAGCTGAGTATAGGCCTTCGGGTTCATACAGACTTTAGGGTTTTGCTGCTACCATTATCAACATAAACCCTGAACCCCTAAATGGTGTACTCCCTGGGTGCAAAAACCGTGTACCTAAACCATCTCAGGAAGATGCTGCTTGAACACACGCTCCCAATGAAGAACCGACTCAGGATTTAGGGAAGGCTTTTTGGTTCAGGATCCGTTTTTGGTTGCAAAGCCTAGGGTTCGAGCACTTCGAAACCCTCAACCCTAAACCACAAAGTTCAAGGTTCAAGGAGTGGGGATGGTCAAGGTTTCAGAGTTTCTTGTTTGGGGCTCAGGCTCCAGAGTGTTTAGGGTTGAAAAGCTTAGCAAAGGTTTAGGTTTGGGTTTTTGGGCTAAGGGCTGAGGCTCTGTGCGGTTGAGGACATACGGTTTACTTCGGGTTTAAGGATTCAGGAAGGCCTAAGCCCCATCAACCGTAAACCCTAAACCCAGGGTGTTGGGCTTGGGATTTAGGGTCAGGATGCTTTCGGATGTCTTGTTTCATGCCTCGGATTGGTACGCGGTTTTGGGTTTAGGGATTTTAGGGTTTAGGGTTTAGGGTATTAAAGGTTTTGGGTTTAGATTTGAGGGTTTAGGGCCGCTATTCGGGGCCTTCTATCCCCAATTAAGGGTACTAGGAACGCTCCAAAAACACAGACCAAGTTCAGGGTTCGGAGTGCGCAGAGTCTCCCTAAAGCCTAAACCCCAAACTCTAAAGCCCCAACCCTAAATCCCTAAACCCTGAATTCCTAAACCCTAACTCCCTAGAACCCTAACTTCCTAAACACTAAATTCCTAAACTCTGAGTCCCCAAACCTTTAATTCCTAAACCCCAAATTCCTAAACCCTAACTCCCTAGAACCCTAACTTCCTAAACACTAAATTCCTAAACTCTGAGTCCCTAAACCTTTAACTCCTCAACCCTAAATTCCTAAACCCTGAATTCCTAAACCCTAACTCCCTAGAACCCTAACTTCCTAAACACTAAATTCCTAAACTCTGAGCCCCCAAACCTTTAATTCCTCAACCCTAAATTCCTAAACCCTAAATTCCTAAACCCTGAACCCTAAACTGCGGGTTTGGGCTGTGGAGAAGCGTAGGCAGACCTTGCTGACCAAGAGCTCCAGGTTTAGGGTTTACCTAGGCCCCAGGTAGGGTTCAGGATCCAGGGTTTAGGGTTCAGGGTCTAGGGTTCCGGTTCAGGGTGTGGGGTTTATAGGGTTTAAGGCTCGGGTTTACACCTCGCCCCAACCATTAAATCCCCTCCACACCACCTGATATTAACATTTTCATTTTGGTATATTAACACATTTTTTGGAAGTATTTAGCATCAGGGAGGGTGGGGGTGTTTCGGGTTTAGGGGACGGGATGAGTTGGTGTGGGGTTTAGGATTTAGGGTTTAGGGTTTAGGTGGGTGTCGCAGTGGAGGTCGTATGTCTCTTCATCAAGGAAATCTTTTACCACTTTCGGCACCTAGACTAAACCCTGAACCTTAAACCTTAAGCCATCGGAAACCCTAAGCGGTGGATTAGGTGGTGCAGGGATGCTCCATCAAAGTTGGGCTTTGGGGCTGCTATCTGTAGTGGACCACCCGGGATGAAGTGGGCAGGAGCCTTTGGGTAGCTTGCGTTGCAGGTCTCGTTTTTGGGGTGTAAGGTTTGGGGTTTCAGGTGTAAGGCTTGGGGTTTAAGGTGTTAGGGTTTAGGAGTTAAGGTTGTAAGTTTAGGGTTTAGGGCTATCTTAAAGTTACCCTCCCTGTAAGAGCTCCTTGTTTGCAAGGTCAGTGGCCAACCCTAAACCCGAAGCCCCAAACGGAGTTCGCCTTTGGGGAAATTGGGCACAAGAATCCCTAACCCTGGGCACAAGAATCCGTCTCAGAAAGAAATCCAAATGGGAACCAGATTTTTTCGGTAAGCCCCAACCCTTAAACAAAGAGTCCCAATTTGCTAGGCAAGGGAACTGCCCATCAGGGTGGACTAGCGTGCTGCTTGGGGACGGCGGTTCGTGTTACCCCAATCTAAACATGCTTTTGGACCACGGGTTAGCCGGAAACGCCCGGGACATAATCCACACAACGCAGGGCTGACGCGATTCGCTTCCAAGCCATATAGCTTCTTGGCCAGCAGCAAGAGGTGACTTGCTGAAGTTGATTGAAAGTTCTAGCTGAGGGGACACCTTACAATTTTGGGGCATGCGCGGAATTGTGGTCATATGTGTATTTTTTTTTGTGTGTGTTTGTGTGTTTGTGTGTTTGTGTGTGTGTGTCCCTAGTAGAAGATCCACTAATGTTTAAAAGTAGCCCAAAGAGACCATAACTCCCATGTAATCCCCTCTAGAAATCCCATAGATCATCACCTACAAGCAGCGGGGAAGACAAGGCCTCCGCATACGGTTGCTATGAGAGAGGGTTTAGGTTTTAGAAATATGCGGGGCTTCCGCAGGGATTCTCAGGGGTCCTGCTTCAGGAGTCAAGGTCGTCAAGATCATGGGAACCCTCATTAAGGACTTCATAAGATAATGGGGCCCCAAACCCTCAACCCTAAACCCTAAACCCTAGGGTCCTACGGTGGTGATTTTGGGGGTTCAGAGGTTCAAGCTTGTTCGGGCTTCTGGCTTTGAAGTTTTTGTGGGCTCCGGGGCCTACGAAGACGCACAAGGTTTCAAGGATTGATGGTTCTCCTGGGGTCTTACCTAAACCCCAGAAGTATGTAAAATAATTGCCCTAAATACATAAACACAGCCATAAAGGCCATTATTTCATATATTTTTGGGGTTTAGGTAGTTCGAAGGCTTTAAGATTCCAGCCCTGAAGGAGTCGAGGAGATGGGAACCCGAAGGCGCAAAGACAATTTCCGACTTTTTGCCATATTCCATACCTGAACCCCAAAAGTATGTGAAATAATGGCCTTTATAGCAATAATTCAGGGTTTTGGCTATTATTTCACCAATTTTGGGGTTTAGGTAGTTCTGAATTTCCCTGAGGCTCCCAACGACCCAAAGTTCACCAATTATAGACTTCCAGCAGCCCTTGAAAGCACAAGCAAATACAAGCCCTAAACCCTAAACAACCCGACTAGCCGCCCGAACCTGGCGGGGGGCCACGAAGTGGCGCTTTCCCGGTCTCAGCCTTTGAAGGTTCTAAGAGCTCCCATTAAGACTTAAGCCCTTTCCACCAAGCTCCTACATACTCAACCAGCCGAGAATTCAAGCCCAAAATCCTAAACCTTGCGCCCTAAACGGCGGTTATCTACACCACCGACCTTAAAACGCGTAGCCTTGACCGCCCACAAAACCCTTAAGTTCAAAGCTGGGGCAGTAATCCCATGCTTGGAACAGCGAGGCACTGAAGAGGACTGACCCGGCGTTTACTTGTTTTAGGGCTCAGGGTTCAGGGTTCTGGGTTGCTGGTTTTTAGTGGGGACTGAATGAACCCCAAACCCGATTTAGAGTGTATGGGGCTTAGGAAATGGAAAAGAGAAGATCGCCTCTCTTACTGGTGGTTACTGGGGAGTAAGGGAATATAGTCCCTAACACAACCCATAGATGACGTGTGTGTATAAGTATACATATATATATATATGTTCCGTTATTCCCTACTAACCCCCATGAACTTCTTGGGGGCTATAAAGGGGCTGGCTGCCCTAGGGATTCATTCCTGCATTCCGCAGTGACTGCAGGGAGGTAAAGGGTTTGGTTTAAGGGTTTAGGGCTTAGGTTTAAGGTTTAGGTTTGGTGGTCGTGTTTAGCCTGCAGGGTTCAGGGAGTACCCTCATGAACGCTCTTGGACCCCTACAGCTGTTCTTAAACCATAGCCCCAAAGCCCAAACTTTCCGCAAAGCCCATGATGGCCCAAGGGTGGGTTCGAGGGCTACGGGGCAGAGGGTTCCAAGCATCGGAAAAGCCTTTTCAGGGGTGGATAGTAAAGGGTGTAACAGGTTTAGGGTCATTTGGGTTTAGGGTCATTTGGGTTTAGGGTTATTGGGGTTAAGGGTTTGGATGTTCTCAGTCATGACTTGTTCAGTCACAAGCGCAAAGCCTAAACCCTGACGCCGCCGCCCTGGTTGCAGGAGCATCTCACCGATGTCTACCGCCACCTCACCAACTACTCGATCAACAAGGCCAACCTAGACCTTCTTGAGTAGTATTTTACTTGGGGATACGACGGTACCCAATATTACCCCAATAATGGAGAATCAAATGGAAAAGAACATGGAACATGAAATGGAAGCTGGGATTATATAATGTTTATAGTATATTATTAATCTTCAATTTTTATTTGGGGATACTATGGTACCCATTATAGAGTAAGATCATATGCTCCTTTTGGGGTATGGTATTTTATATAAGAACAATATCTTACTGGGTTTAACCACCAAAAAAAAGCTGCTCTCTTGTCCTTACCTAAACCGGTCCAAGTGCTTAGGGTTCAGCGGTTTGGGTCTAGGTTTAAGGCTCAAGGTCTAGGGGTTTAGGGTGTCCTACTAACGTCTAAGCCCGAAGCCCAAAATGGACCCTGAACCCTGCTAAATTCAAAGTTCTGAAAGTGGATCGCTAGACGCAAATCCCCTTCCTGGCTCCCAGGGCGCGGAGAATTTCCAGGAGAATCAGCGTGTACAGGCTGACAACTACGGTGCCCTCACTGCAGTTCTGATTTCATCATGGCTTCACAGCTTACCTGGAGGTTCATGGGACTTCGGAACTTTATATAAGTGTGCTGGCCGTCCTTACCTAGAACTGTAATCCCCTTCCTGGCCTTTTCTGGGTTGCCGTTGTTATGAATGCCCATGTATCAGTATTTTCTAAGTCCCATGAGCCTCCAGGCAGGGCCGCGACTTCAGATTTAACGTTTAGGGCTTTGGTTTGAAGGTTATCCCGAAAGTCGATAGAATAGTGGCCCAAAAACGTGATGAATAAAGGGAGTTATCCTACATTTGTGCTGCTACACCCTGTACCCTAAACTGTGTTCCGGAAGGGCTTAGGACTGAGGGTTGGGTGTACTTCATGGGATCAACAAAATTCTGCCTGCCCTTCTCCGAACTAATGCATGGTTTAGGGTTTTGGGTTCCCAGGTTTTGGGTTCAGGGTATAGACTTCTGGGTTTGGTTGGGTTTGAGGGTATAGGGTTCTGGGTTTCAGGGTCTATGGTGTAGGATTCAGAGGTTTAGGCCGTCACGCGATTCCCAACGAGGACTTAGCACAGGCCTCCTATAACCCGGCATCACCTCATGTAGCCCTCATAAGTCATAAACCCAAAAATGGGTTTAGGGTTTAGGGTTTAGGGTTAGGGTTTAGGGTTTCCAAATCCTAAGCCCTCATAAGATAAACCCAGTATGTTAGCTCCCCTTATTGGCAAACTCTCCTCGTGTGACTGTCTCTAACTGTCAAGCCCATCACGCCCTAAAGCGTCCGGAAAGTTTTCAGAATTTAGGGTTTACGGTTTAGGGCCAACTCCCGAAACCCACCTGGCACCTGGGCATTTCAGATGTTCTCGAAATCGTATGCCAACTAAGTCCTAAAACCCTAGATACCTACCTCTTTTGAAGGGACCCTTAGAAACTCTAACCCCTAAACCCCTCAGCCCTAAACCCTAAACCCATAAACCCTAAACCCATAAACCCTAAACCCATAAACCCTAAACCCTAAGCCCCTCAACCCTAAACCCTAAACCCATAAACCCTATCCCTCCCCCCTCCGAGGAGCCGCCTAGGCTCTCGGTCCTAAGGTCACAAGTGGAGTCTTTCTGCCCTGAACCGGCACCTGCGGTGTGTTGGCGTGGACGTGCCGCTTTGTCTTGCGTTTACGGTAAAGCTGAGGGTTTAGGGTTTGGGGGGTTGAGGGTTGAGGGTTCAGGGTTACAGGTTAACGGTTAATAGTTCTGCTTCCCAATAATTTCTGGGAGGGCAACAGATTCATCATTCTGAAGTAAGCGGCATTTTACTGATAGTACTGCTGGCAAATCTTTAACATCGGCTATAGCGACCCTAACCCTAAGGCTCAAAATGGCCCAAAAACCTTGGGGAAGCCCATCAAGTGGTCCTCGGCTGGCAGGGACGCATCATACTGTTGATGGAGGAAATCTTGCACCACCTCAGGTCCCTAAAGTCCTAGGAATTACCATACTTTGAGGCCCCTAGGTAGTGCAAGATTTCATCCATCAACAGTATTGTTTAGCTATTTAGTTTGCTTTGGTGCGTTGGACGTCAAAAGTCTAGGGATTCTGATTTAAGACAGCTCGCCTAGAGCCTGGGAACTCCGCACTAGTTGTGAAGATCCCTAGGGCCTCAAGTTTCTATTTAGGGTTTAAGGTTTAGGGTTTAGGGTTTAAGGTTTAGGATTAAGGGTTTAGGGTTTCTAGTATAACCTTGAGGGTCCAAGCAATCCAACCCGAAACCCTAAACCTATATACTTGCCCCAAAACTGTACTACAAATATTAGAACCCAGGCCCTTAACCTAAAGGACATGGTCCTTTAGAGTAAGGCTCACATACTAGGAATGGGTAGAATAGCTTGGGTTGCTTGGAGGTTCATGAGGCTGAGTGCATTCTTTCAACCGCGGTTATAACAGTAGTCCTAATCGTTGAACGCTATGACCTAAGATATTGGGCACACCTATGAAAGTAACCCCAATCATTCAACAAAAATCCCAACTAAACCCTAAACCCTAAACCCTAAACCCCAAGCCCCAAGCCCTAAACCCTAAACCCTTCCTCCAGGAAGGACATGTGGAGCAGAATCATGGACTTGATTGTGAAGACCTTGCTGGGTGTGGAGACGCCTGGCAGCGATTTGCTTTAGGGTTTAGGGTTTAGGGTTTAAGGTCTACCTAGGCCCCAAAAGTAGGTAAAATACTAGCCCAAAAACAAAAAACAGCCCAAAAGGCTATTATTATTCTACATAATTTTGGGTGTATAAGCCCTAAACCCTCATCCCTAAACCCTAAACCCTACGGCCCAGACCCCAATCCTTACTTTGGGAAGACTTGCGGTTCAGTGTTCTTGAGGCATTGGTTGGAAGTTGCTGTTTTATCAACGTGAAATCGCGAATCTTACAATCCCCACGCATCTCTCCAGTGCCCCCTACCCTAAGCCCCCTAAACCCTAAACCCTAAACCGTGTTTTCTCGTTTGAGGCTACAGCGCGCCAGATTCCAGTCGTTACGAGTGGCAAAATCTTGAACCCTAAGCCCTAAGCCCTATTCTTCCGGGTTTGTAGTCCCCCTTAGGTAGATAGAATATGCCTTTGGATATAGTATAACAAGATCCCCATATACCCCATATTCCATCCACTTAAGGGGGACTATATATAGTTAGTAGTTTTCCCAAACAGGGGGAACCATGGTATGGACTCCAATATATCATATTCTTTAGTAGTGGGACCCTCAAAGGGTATACCTTGAGATTTGGCAAAGGCCCGTATCCAGGGTTTAGAGGTTAAGGCTCGAAACCCGAACATTGTAGGGTGATGCATAGTGCATGCAGAGTGGCTAAGGAGGAAGAATCGGTTATGCTTGCATCCAAGGCCTGTCATCAGCGCTGCCACCAAAGAGGCCGAGCGAGTCAAGGGCACAGGGTTTAGAGGCTTAGGGCAGGTGGGGAGTTAATCCGGGAGCCAGGGATGCTTGTAGGGTTTAGGGTTTAGGGATTTAGAGTTTAGGGTTTTAGGGGTTTAGAGCTTGGGACTCGGGAATTAAAGGTTTAGGGTTTAAAGGTGTTGCGCTTGGGATTCAGGAAGTAAGTGTTAAGGGTTTCAGGGTTCGGGGCTTGGGATTCAGGAATTAAGGGTTTACGGTTTGGAGTATTCAAACCTTTGGTTTTTGGGAGCTAAAGGCCCAGAGCTGGGGTATGAGGACGCATGCCTAAACACCTAAACCCTAATCCCTGGTCAGAGGACTTAGTAAGTAGGTTAAGAACAGGGATCATTGGGGATATTGCGCAGCTTCTAGGAGTTATAAGTATACTTCCTCTGTCCCCCTGACCCTACAAAGGATGTAGTCATCATCTCCGCCTTCAAAGAACCTTAAGGGTCCAAGGACCCAAATAATACGGTTTTAGGGCCAACACACTATGATGTTAATGGTATCTGGGCCCTGAGCCCCTATTATGTGGGTCCTTGGACCCCTTGCGGAATCCTGAACCCCTAAACCCTAAACCCTAAACTCTAAACCCTAAGCCTACAAAAGGCGTGCATCCACGAGCACAGCTGCTTCGAACTTTACGGCTTTGATGTGCTGGTGGATGAGCGGCTTGTCTGCTTTAAGGTTTAGGGTTTAGGGTTTAAGATTTAGGGCCCCCCTTAAGTAGATAGAACATGGGGTATGTGGGGATCTTGTTACAATATACCCAAAGCCATATTCTATCCAGTTAAGGGGAACTATAGGGTCTCGGGATTCGTCCGACTTAATGGTTTAGGGCTGAGGGTTTAGGGTATGCTCCGACCTCACTTTAGGGTTGAGGGTTAAGGGGTTTGGGGTTCAGGGTTTCGGGTTCAGGATTTATAGGCTTTCGATTATGTTCTATAGGGGTTTGCTATAGGGATATGGAAGGTATAGGATTGGAAGAAGGAAGCATATGCAAAAGGAAGTGGAACATGAAATGGAAACAGAGTTCGTATTGGGATTTCTTTGGAAATGGGTTGGGGGTTAGGGTACGGGCTTTAGGGTCAGAAGGACTTGCTAAGCAGGTTCGTATTGGGAATAAATGGATGGTTTGCAGGGTTTCAGTGTACTAGCTAGGTCCCCCCCGACCCTAGACCCTTAACCCGAAATGATTTGGTAGTGTCCATTTTCTGTGCAGTCCCTTACTAAGTACCCTGAACCATCCGAACATGGTTTTGGGATTCGAGGTGGCTGGGTCTTAGAGCGTTGTTGGGTGTGTGTTGCGTTTGGGTTTGAGGTCTGGGGTTTAGGGTGCTTGGATTTAGGAAGTAGGGTGAAGGTTGTGGACAATTTCCTTTTTCAGCAAGGTTCCCATGTCGTCACAGGGTCGTTTGGGGTATGATTCGTCTGAATGGTGAACTTTCCCAAGATACCCTAAACCCCAAGCAGAAAACAACGGGGATGTCAGTCCCTGGACTGCCAACTATAGGTATTGAACGGTTTAGGTCTAGGGTTCAGGGGTTCAGGTGTTTAGGGTTTAGGTTTGAGAATGTTTCAGGTGTTCTTCCTACAGCCGGTAAGAGGTTGCGGGTTTCGGGTAATCCTTCAACGTGAACCCTGCAGCCTAAACCCTAGAATTTCACTACGTGGTCATTGCTCTGTGTGATTTGGGCTGACTATATTTCTAAACCTAGACCGCGCGGTTTAGGGTTTAGGACCCTAAACCCTAGACCCCAACTTCTTTTTGAATCCTGACTCCCAGGTTTGTGGCCATCCCTAAGCCCCACAACTTGAATCCTAAATTCCCCAAACCCTAAACCCTTAAACCCTAAACCTTCATCCTAAACCCTAAACCCTAAAACCTGAACCCTAAATCTTCAACTGCTTGAACTCAAGCTGCTTGACCCTGAATCCTTACAGCAATCCCGCCTGCTCCTAAACTTTAGGGTTTAGGGTTTAGGGTTTAGGGTCCTAAACCCTAAACCCTAAACCCTAATAACCACCAGCAGGTCAATGCTGAAGTTGGCTTTAGGATTTCACGGCTTGGGCGGGCGCCGAGACTTTAGCGATCTCGGGGGCTTCAGGTTTCCGAGGTTTCCAAGGCGGAATGAGGGAATATAACTTGCCTATAACCCCTAGATAATACATTCCCTTCGTCCCTGTTAACAATCAGTGAGAGGATGAAATCATCTACCACGTCTTACTCTTAGAGAAAGGTCATGTGGCCTTGAGCTCAGACGGGGATGCCACAAACGCGTTTGACCCTGCGGGTTTAGGGTTGAGGGTTTTGGGGTTTAGGGTTTTGGGTTAGGTTTTATCGGCATATGTGTGTACATGCGTGAAGCAGGATTTCAATATTGCTTTCTGTTTTGTGTTTCATGCGTTCCTCAGGAATATTGGTGAGTGTATGTATCGCGTGTCAAACTGTGGAGACCATCTAAACCCTAAACGCTAAACCCTAAACCCTATAAGCCTTAAGCCCTAAGGTCCTAACCTCGCACCCCTATACCCTTAACCCTAAACCCCTAAACCCCTAAACCCTAAACCCGGAAACCCTTAACCCCTGCAACCTAAACCCTAAACGCTCAAACCCCCGAAGCCCTAAACCCTTAAACCCTAAATTGTAGTTTGTGGTTTCTTTTCCATTATCCCTAGATAACCCCCTTATATCCTCCCATATAGCCCCCTACATATTCCCTAGTTTCCATTTCATTTCCCATTTGAGAATCCATTTGATTCTCCGTTATAACCGCAAAATTCTAAATCCCTAAACCCTAACGTTCAGGGCTCAGGGAATCTGAAAACTGTCGGCTTCTCTGTTCGAGACTCAGGGCATGCACAAGACTTTGGGGCTGAGAAGTGTGTGTTTTGGGGGTTCAGGGTAGGGTTTATGTGAGCTATAGTCTAAACTCCTTAAAGGGGGTTATATAGGGGATCATATATGGGAGTGCTATAGGGGTTACTAAGGGGGATACTAGGAGTTTAGACTATGGCTCATGTAGGGTTTTCGGGTTAAGGGTTTAGGGCTTAGGGCTTAGGGGTTAGGGGTTAAGGGCTTAGGGTTGAAGGTTTAGGGGTCTAGGGGTTTACAGGCCTAGGGATCTAGAGTTCAGGGAAAGCCCTTCTGGAGCACCTCCTCGGCTTGCATAAGATCCTCCCAAACAATAAACCTAAACCCTAAACCTTGTGTAGTGCCCCCCCAGTAACAGTCTATATTAGGGGTCCTATTAAGGGCTATATTATATAACCATATTATCATTATCATCCAAACCTAAACCCTAAACCTTGTGTAGTAATATTAGGGTTATTATCCCCCTATAATGGAGAATCAAATGGAAAAGAAGATGGAAAATTAAATGGAAACT
>CAJNIZ010046681.1:3005-25641 GCA_905231905.1 Symbiodinium pilosum
CCCCCCCCCCAAAAAAAAAAAATACTAATAATAAATACGACCAACATATTATAATATACCAGAATGGAGAATATTCAATCTTAGGGTCTGAGGGGGGTTGGGGGGGCTAATACCAAGGGGAGGGGATCAGGACTCGAGGATGCAGGGCTGGCCCTTTTTCAGCACAGGCTTCACGGACTGCCGGCGATCCCCTGCATTCTTGCGAGCACGGGAAAATCAAAACCCTGAACCCTGACTGAAGCATGAAACCCGTAGATTCCCTGTTGGGCTCTAACGTCTAAGGTTAGGGTCGAGCGTTGCCAAATAGTCTGGCGTCCAGGGCTTGGGGCTTAGAGTTTAGGGCTTAGAGCTTATTACCCAAAACGGCTTATAGATGATCTGTTGCTGCGGTTCCCTCTTAAGTTGGTGTTGTAAATGGGCGGCTATCCGACAAACTCAATTTGCTCACGCGTTCGTGGCGGAGTGAACACCCAAGGTGCCTTAAGCCGGAACGCCATCTAGGGTGAGGGGGAAGAACGCCCAACCCAAGACAGACTCTCCCTAAGAACTATATGGAACCCCCCAAACAAGGCCCTGACCCTGTAACGATTACTGATTCCTATTCTTTCCTGGACGGGGTTCCATGATAGCTTGGGAGAAGTCATCTGAGCATCTGCATTGTTCCAACAACCCTAGATCCCACAGTTTTGGGCTAAAACTTAGCCTTGATTGAACCATGGCAATTCAGACTAACCTGCACCAAGCAATAGGTGTTGACGCTACCCCCCGGGACTGAAGCCATCATCTTTTTTTGAAGGCAGAGTGCACACCGTTTCTGAGTACATAAACAACCTCAACAAAATCAACGCCGGGACTTAAGTTTAGGTTCAGGCGCTGTCACACCTACTACTTCAGCCCCATTATCTTTTCAACTACTATCATCAAAGAAACCCGTTGGAAACCTTGAAGGGCTCACCCCAAAGCGAAAGCTCCCAGACCCACAGAACCCTGAAGCCCTAAACCCTATAGTCCCTCTTAAGTGTGTATATTATAATAAGATCTCCACATACCCCATAGTCTATCTATTTAAGGGGGACTATAAACCCCTAAGCATCTGGAGGTCTCCACTCCGAACTCAGAACCGTTGCAGCTGGAAAAGGCAGATGCCCAGCAGCACAGAACCCAAACCCCTCAGCCCTAAATGTTCAGCCCCTCAGACTAGATGCTTTTTAGCCTGAACTAGACCCCCCTCCCCCAAAATCCCAGGGATGGATTGAAAGAGCTTCATATGAAATGTATAGGAAGTACGGCCCATAACAACTCAGAATTGCTATCAAGAATATCCCAGAACTCCCCAAAACCTGAACTCTAAAAACTCCAAAGCCCTAAACCCTAAAACCCTAAAGCCCTAAAAACCCTAAAACCCTAAAACCCGAAAACCGAGTTGCGGGAGTGAACAGGTCGAGGCCAAAGTTCGTCATGGCCAAGTGGAGCTCGTGGGCCACAATCCTGGGAGCCGGCAAAGTACTCTAAGGTTGAAACCATGGGGCCCCTAGGGTTTAGGGTTTAGGGTTTGGGGTTTAGGGTTCAGGGTTTAAGGATTCTGGGTTTTATAGGGTTAGAGGATATAAGGCTTGCCCAAACTCAGGGTTCAAGGGTTTAAGGGGTTCGGGGTTTAGGGTTTAAAGGTTTAGGCTTTAAGGGTTTAAGGGTTTGGGGTTTAAGGGTTGGGGGTTTAGGGTTTACGGGTTTGGGGTTTAGAGTTTAAGGTCCAGGGCTCAGGGCTTTGGGTTTAGAGCCCACACCGGAAACGGTCGTGCGAAAAAAAAGAGAGAGTGACCAGTCGAGATGAGATGCAGGCGGAGAACATGGCACCAATCACCCAATGTGAGTTAGCTCTTGTTGCATGGTTTGATGTGTGCCCTGCTAGCTACTCTGAGGGCAGCATCTTATGAATCGCAACATCTCATGCAAGGTCACCTCTTGAGACGTTCTTCTCGCCTAGTTACCTTTGATCCTCAGCCACTTGAAGAATCATTGGGAATCTCTTGAAATCTCCTAGGTGCTCCTTGAGCTCTCACCATGACTGCCAAAGAGAAGGGACAGGTTCTTTCCTACCGTTGTCTTTCGTGGCTTCAGTTACAAGGGAACCCTCACCTCTAAACCCCAACCCCAAAGCCTGACACGGAGCCAGGAAGTAAGTTAGACCCCAGACTCTCAACCCAATACAAACAAACCCTGGAACCCCGACCTTTCTGTAGAAACTCTATACTGGACAGATTTTTAGGTTCCAGTGTTTGGGGTGTGGTTTATGGCTTCAGGGTTTAGGGTCTAGGGTTTGGTGTTGATTGGGGCTCAGCCTGGTTAGGGTTTGGGGTTTCTGGTTTGGGGTATAGGGTTTCGGGTGGGTGTAGGGTTTAGGGTCACAACCTTGCATCGGGGAGCATGTTTTTCTTCACATCGATCCAGTTCTTGCCCTGCTCTGCAAACCTGAGATATTCCCGGATGAGAAACCCAAAACATTGTACACGGGTTCCGGGGTTTGGGGTTCGGGGCTTAAGGTTCTAGCGGATTTTACGGTAGTGTCCTCAAATACGGCACCCCAAGATAGACCCCAAAATGCTACTATCCTTATTATGAGTCTCAGATTGGCACCCCCTGATTTTGGGGAAACCTTTATATTAAGGGCTTTGGTGACTTTAACCCCTGGGCTCTATCCAAAACCCTATATGCCCTGGTTCTCTCAAGCATTTTACCCTAAACCCTAAACCCTGGTTCCCAAACCCTAAACCCTTAACCCTGGTTCCCGAACCCTAAACCCTAAACCCAGGTTCCCAAACCCTAAACCCTAAACCCCGGTTCCCAAACCCTAAACCCTAAGCCCTAAACCCTGGTTCTCCCACGCATGTTTGAAAGGTTTGCGGTGCTTGCGGCTTGAGGCTCGGGGCCGGTTTCTTCCAAAGTCTGGGGTAAGTTTGAGGGCCTGGGGTTTAGGGCTTAAGGCTTATTTACCTTGTATGGAGTCATGAGCATTGATTTGGGGTTGACGGAAATAGAGATTTAAATTCAAAAATTCGAACCTACCGCTGAGATAGTGTCCGCTTGCATACCTCCAAACCTTACCCCCTAAACACGCACCCCTGAACTCTAAGCCCCAAACCTTAAATCCTGAACCCAAAACATCCCCAAAAGTAAGGAAATAAACCCTAAGCCAAAAGCCCTAAACCCCAAACCCTAAACCCTAAACCCCAAAAGTAAGGCAATTTCGAAAGGCACCTGACCTGTGAATCCATGGGCCGGGAGGGCTTCTGTATTCCCCCTAGACTTAGGGTTTAGGGTTTAGGCTAGGATTTAGGGTTTAGACCCTTAATAAAGATGCTATGGTTCAAGGGTTTACGGCTTAGAGTTCTTATTATCTCTGATCGATCCTTGGGGTTAGATTTTTCAAGAATGAAGAAAGAGTTCCTAAGGTTAGGGTCCAAGGCATGACAAGGCTCGAGAAGTGGCGGTGGCATAGTTTAGACTTGAGGGTTTAGAAACCCTAAACCCTAAGCCTAGGGTTTAGGGCCTACACCCCAAGCCCCTAAACCCTAAACCAACGCTTAAAGCTTAATTGCCCAAAGGCTTCCAATTCTAAAGGTCTTGATGTTGGTCTTTGCTGAGTACTACCCAAGAAAGGCTTCGGCTTAGGGCCTTCAACTGGACAACTAAGAAGCTCAACAATTTGGGTCTCTTTCCCCGGCTGATCACAGCTACCGGAATGCTACCGGAATAAATCTTTGCGCTTGAAAACCTTCAGAAAGCAGCAATAATGAGTGTTTCCCCTCTGGCTTTTGCTCCCTCTATGGCCCTCATATCACCCTTTCTCGAAACCATTCGCATGCAATGCCTAATGCAACCTCCCAGAGACCTCTGACAATCCCCTTGCATCTTTCGCGTTACGAAGTGCCCATCGCTTCTCAGAACCCCAAAATGCAATTCTTGCAGAACCCCGTGCTCCTACCTAGACATTTGGGAGGATCTGAAAACTAAATCCCCTATACAAGCCCCCTGTCCACCACACAGCTCTTTCATAACTTCCCAAACCCTAAGCCCTAAAGCTATAATGCCGCATTCTTCTAAGGGATCAATCTAGAGCGTTGGGTCTGACCCTCAATCCCTTAGGCCTGACTTTCCCACAGCCTCTCTGTCAGGGTTTAGGTGTTAGGGTTTAAGGTCTAGGGTTTAGGGTTTAGGGTCCCTGCTAATTCAATCTAGTAGGGGTCAGATTAAGGGCTATCTAAAATCATATAATAGATATTTGCAACTGTTCATGAGCGGCGACAGCACCCAGAGGTATGTCTTGAAGGGTCTATGCTACTGTTGATACCAAAATCCTGCATGACCTGAGAATACCATAGTACAATAATTCCCAAAGTATGAGGTACTGAGGGTCGTGCAGGTTTTTTTCATATCCTCTAAACACTACATTTGAAGGAGGCCTCCCTGACCCAAAGCCCTAAACCCTTAGGCCCTAGCGTATCTGTGGTGCCCAGGGACCCGCCTGATGACTCATCCGTGCGAGATTGTAAAAATGGCAGGCCCTTGTTGGTCCCAAATATAATATGACAAAGATAATTAGGGTACCGCGCTAAGGGACCGTAAGTATCCGCAATTTTGACCCCACGGAAATCCTAAGCTGCATAATCGTACCTGCGCAGCCCTGAATCCGAAACCGCCCTAAACGACGCTAACCCAGGGGCTCTTCCTTGGCTTTCTGAAGGCTCTCGGAAGCACCCGAGACGTCGCCGTCGATCAGAATGGCATCCAGCATGCCAGGCACCGCCTTGCACCTTTTCGGCTGCGGGTTGAGGTTTTGGAGTTTGAGGTTTGTAGTTTCCTGCTGCTGCCGCGCCGGTGGTTGTTAGTGGTGGTGTTCTTGTTGTGCGTGGCTTCAGCTACGCCAGATTTGGGGTCTACGTAGGTCTCGGTTCGGGGAATAGGTACTTCGCACGACCACCAATGGTCATTGATGCAGTAGTGTTTGCCATAGGTGTGCCTTACCGCTACAGGAACGAGCGACACGTAAACATGAAGAATGCTGACAAAAAGGGTAACAGCAAAAAGCAGGCCGAACAAGAACCATAATGTATGGAGCATGTTATCGCAGCAATGAGCATCGTAAATGCACGGGCAAAAGGCAGCGGACCCTAAATCATGTAGACCCTTCATGGCCCCGCCTGCTGAAGATGTCATCGGCAATCTGAATTGACTGGCGGTGAGTGACCGGGTGGAGGCTCCGGGACAAAATCCCAGCTGTGACCAGCCTTGACAGACTGGTTCAAGGTTTAGGTGGTATGGGCAATCAGGGTTGCTTACGACGATTTTTGGGCTTTGCTGAAGCTTGTTGGGGTTCGTCCAGGCCGTTCCTTGAACTATTGTTGAAGACTTCCTGGAAACAAACAGACCCCCAATACACTGATCACTGTCTCCTAAGACCACCCTAAACCCTAAACCTTAAACCCTAAAGCCCTCCAGCATTAGGAGTCTGCTTTGGCAAAAAACCTACGGAGAACGCTCATGACTTGCGATGTCGTAGCAAACTCTTCAGAAATCACTGTATGACCACGGAACACGTTTTCTGCTATCCCCACCGAATCATGTACAATTTTTTTGCCCGCGAGCTTCCGCAAAGACTACTTCCGTCTTGGTCGGCGCTTCAAGACCTCTTGCTTCCACGGACCTTTCCGCAATGATTTCCTTGGCAGGCGCTTCCGCGATGCTTCCGCGAGCAGCGCTTCTCGTCTTATGTAGGGTCGTCAGGAGCTTACGCAAAGGCTTTCGCGAGCTTCCGCAAAACCTTCCACCTGCTTCCGCACGTGTCACACTTCGGAAAACACCCGGGAGTTATTTCCATACTCAAGTATTGGTGAGAAGCGCCAAAAAACATAGCTCAGCTTGGTGCATGGGACAGCTACTTGGAGGGTCATGGGGCCTTAGTAAGTAGGTTAATAAGGGTTACAGGGCTTATTAACCTACTTACCAAGTCCCACTGACCCTCCAAGTAAGCCAGTGCCAAACCTCAACCTGTAGTTAACCCTAAACCTTCAACCCCTCAATCAACGCTTGCAGGCAGGACCATAAACTTCAGAACCCACACCTTGACCTTCAGGACCTTAATCAACCCTGGAACCCTTAAACCTTCAACCTTAAAGCCCTACACCCTAAACCCTCAAACCCTGAACCCTAAAGCCCTCAAACCTTTTACCCAAACCATGAAGTTCCCCCCCCCCATGTCTGAAACAGCCCAGCAGCCGACAGGCTTGAAGCGTGATGATGTTGGGCCTAGGTAGGGAAGGGTTTAGGGTTCAGTGTGTTGGGCTCAGTTTTGGGTCAGGCTTTTGGATTTTGGGTTCAGGGTTTAGGGCCTAGGTAGGGAAGGGCTAGGACCGCCCATACATAGTTCAACTACTGCCCGCCTCTCAGCAGCAGCAGCTGCAGGAGGAGAAGCAGCTGGAGCAGGAGTAGTAACAGCAGTAGCAGCTCGTGCAAAGAGAAATAAACAAACTTAGAAATCATATGGAGCAAGCATAAAGTTGGATGTCCCTGCTGCATCATCCTCCACAAAAACGATTCCGCTCGTGCCTAGGTTCCTCCAGCGCATCCATGGCACTCTATTGCCAGAACCGCCACACAAAAGGGATACTTGAAGCTTTCAGGGCCCCAAAGGGTGGTCGGTACAACATGACTTCGTGGAATTCTGTACTCAATGTCCTGAGGACGACGCGAACACATCCACGTCTCATTCAGAGTCCTGAAACCTGAGGATATCAAAACGAGCACATAAGTCCCAAAATGTCATGTGGCACCTGCCTGCTCCTACAGTCCTTCATAATACATCAGCAGTCCATGCGTAGTACGAGTTCCTGTATGCTCACTAAATGAACACCGTGGAACTCTGAGCTTGAAGGCAAGACCTACAAGCTCTGCAGTCACGAATGCTTTCCTTGCATGACTCCCCCATGGAGATACAACACATAAAGCAACCAAGAACTGGACATTTCAGAACCTGCAGTCGAATTAATCCACGTAGCGCCAGTAGTGAGTGAACAGCCCCCCAGCGACCGCAAATATCAAACATGTTTCATGGGAGCCAACATAGCGGAACCGTATCGTTATGCACGTTTGAGATTAGGGGGCAGGGGGATTCAGCTGTAGTCTCTTTACACCTATGATACAACCAATATGCTTGTAATTCCTTAGGGTAAAAGTATAATACAAAACCTGAGAAATAACTCCTAAGGAGACTACAGCTAGTGATAGGGGGAAGCGATTCGTTTGGCCGCCCGAGCCGCTTGTGGTTGTTGGCAGCCATCACAACGGCACGCTCGCAGACCGCCTTCAAGTTGCTTGTTCAGAGGTACTCATGAAGTATTAAGCCCTGGGGGGAGTATCACTTTTACTATTTATTGTACTTTTACTGTTACTATCACTATTACTATTATTACTACTATTACTATTGCTATGACTATGACTATTACTACTATTACTGGCACTAATATTATTAGTAGTAGTCTTAATCCTAGATACATACACCTCGCATAAACCTCTTACCCGTATGCGAGCATTTTATGAGCCTTATATGGGGCACCCACCTGGTTACTGACCGTAAAGAAGCTGTGGTTCGATGCTTTGACCCAAGGTGAAGCTTGGACACTTCCATCTTGCAGTGGACCGATTACATCGTGATAGCAATACAACCTGTCATAGTAGCTTGGTGGCAAGAACTATAAGAGGCGTCGTAAAAACAACGTTGACACGTATGGTAATCAGAAATGTGCAGAGAGCAGTCACTGAAGTGATGGTCACGGAAAGAAAACATGAAAGTATGGTCTATTCCATTCGCGCTAGAACTTCGTTGCGCCTACCGAGAACAGATTCTAACACCTGCACTGTTCTACAGGCATTCATCTAAAGCTCCTAATGTAGAGGCCTGACGTAATGTGTTTTCGAAATGTATTTGAGGTACCCTATACTATACTTATACAAGGAACCTAGAACCATAGTATTGGTAAGTATGCAGGCCCCTACCCTGCACCCTCAGCGGACTCCATAGCAGAAAAGCCTCCAGAATTACTACTGGTGGTTAGTAACCACACGGTTTAGGCTTTGGGGTTCAGGGTTCAGGGCTGGTGGTCAGCAGGGAACGATGGGAAAGGATATGGGGACTGACTCCGGATTGCATGCTGAATCTGCCTTCCCTGGAACCTTCCCAATGCCTTTCAAAGCTGTTCAAGGGGGATGCACAATCAGCAAGAGGCAACCACAAAAATCCTCGGATGCTACAGAGAATCGGACAATCACAAGAAGCAGGCGCAGAACGGCCTTCCGGAAGGTGGTTCGCTCCACCGAGTACTGTCCGCCCCACTGAGGAGCCCACTTCCAAACCTTCGAAAAATCGGTGGGCTTCGAAGGTTCCCACTTCAGGGATTGAAGGTTCGATGAGGTTGGGATCAAACCTTTTCCTGGCTCAGATACCTGGCATGTGTACCATCACCGAATCTACATGGAACCACATTTCTGCAAAGAGTACAAATATGTATGTGTATATATCTACATATGTAAATATATAGAGCCACCTTCTTCAATGACTCCCCAAAGACCACTGCTGCACACAAGAAATTAACCGTACATCAAATTAGGAAAGGTAGCTTAGAGCTTCTAATGGAACATGTGAAGGAAAATGGCCAAAAGCGATATTTCATGCGGTTCACTGGGCCTTCGGGGCACATTAGTTCAGGGTTGGGGTGAAGGGTGTGGGTGGGTGTAATGACTCAGGCAAAGAATCCCTAAACACTAATATGATGCCAGGCTTGGCATCCAGTGTTTGGGGATTTTTGCACTGAGAGGTCTTGCGCAAATGGGAGCATTGTTTCCGTTCATGGATTTAGGATGTAGGGTGTAAGCTTCATGGTTTTAAGGTTGGTGGTTAGGGAGGAATGCCGTAGGGCTTCAGGCTTAGGATGGTGACCGCTAGAATACGAACTAGAAATTCTGTTTACGAAAATAATCAATTACGACTGCTGCTGGGGATTGAATTGCTGTTAGGGTAACCAGTTCAACCACGTGGAGCCCTCTCCTCCCTTAAAGCGGCTCCTGTATCCGGATTTGGGGTGGGTTTTAAGCTAGTATACAGGAACCTCAGTAGATTAAATAGATCCCTAAACCCTAAACCCTAAACCCTAGTAACCTGAACCTTGCGGTATCACTTGTTGTTTCAAGTCTGCTCACAGCGAACCAGGTTTGGCCTAGGCCCCTAAGCCACAAATCCTTCATCATTCCATGCCGTGCGCCCTAATGCAATGGCGGAAACCGAGGTTTTTCATAGGGAGAGGCTGACGGTCTGCTTGGTTTCGGGCCTAGGCTTGACATGACAAAGCGGGTTTAGGGTTCAGGGTCTAGAGCCCTAAACCCTAAACCCTAAACCTATAGAGTCTAGGGTTGCCAGAACCCAAAACCAAAAACCCAAGTCACCCCTAAATCCCAGACCGCCGAACCCTAAACCCAAACCAGTCACCCCTAAATCACCAGACCGCTAAAGGCCGCTAAACCATAAACCCAAACCTTTCACCCTTACACCCCTAAAACCTAAACCCAAATCCTCTACCCCGAAACCCTAAACCCAAAACCTCCACCCCTAACCTTAAGCCCTAAACCCTAAACCCAACCCTAAGCCCTAAAACCTATAGGCCCTAACCCCTACTCCTAGGCCCTCAGGGCTTAGGGAACTGACACCCAGATCTCTGACCCCTAAAGCCTAAACCTAAAACCCAGACCTAGACCCAAATCTTGCACCCCAAAACTCCAAGCCCTGAACCCTAAACTCATATCCTTCACCCCTAAACCCTGGGCCCTGAGCTCAGATCCTAAGCTATACTCCTAGGGTTTAGGGTTGAGGCCCTAAACCCTAAAACCCTAAACCCCTTTAGCGCTATGCTGGCCTTCTCCTCCTTGTTCCAACCGTGATCCCCTGCACCAACCTTCTTGAAGAGGGCGCCGGTCCTGCATTTGGTTGGTTTAGGAATTTAGGGGTTAAGGGATTTAGTTAGGGATTTAGGGATGTAGGGCTTTAGGGTTAGGGCTGTGGGAGTCTACACGGCGTAAGGATTCGCAGGGCTTGGAATGGATTTTAGCAAATTCGAGGTTTCGGAGTTTCGGTTTTTCCTGTGGTTCGGGAGTTTCAGGCTTTAGGGTTTAATTTCGGGCTTCCGCCCCGACGCCTTTCGTAAGGACTGTAAATATCACATTCTGTGATTTTACTTAAGGACCTACATCTGAAACTTCCCATAGCTATGAAAAATCTCGAAACCTCCGGCTTCTTCTTTTCGCGCGTGTACTACGAAGTCCGCATTTAAGGATTGTACTTTTTCAGTCTACTCAGGCAACAAATGCCGGAATCTAAGCATCCAAGCTGGATACGACTGCTGAGATTGATCTTTACTGCTTCCTGCCCTCATGGCCGGGCAGGGCTAAGTACCCTAAACTTGGGAACTATGTTAGTTCAGTAGCAACAGGTCATGCGGATTTTCATATCAACACTATGACGCCTCGCACCCCAGACTTCAAAAGGCTATACTTGGACAGTCCTTTGACTGAAGGCGTCAACCTACTGTCCCAACAAACCCTAGCATCAGCCCCATAACCCGCGCCACTGAACAAACCTACTTAGCCAACACAGCTTCCAAGTAGTAATTATACTTGGGCCTTTTTCACTCCGTACCCTGGTTCAAGAATCTTAGGTGGGAATTTCCAGTGGGGCGGCCCTTTGATTTCCCAAGCCTTAACAACCGTTCTTCTTTCTCTCGTGGCCACACCAAACCTCCAAGAGTAAACCAATGACGGCGCTTCAAACCCTAAACCCTAATAAACCCTAAACCCCAGGCTTCGGAGGTTCCATGGCACTGTATGGATGCCTGTACATTCCTCCATAGTTTAGAGTCTAGGGTGTAGGGTTTAGGGATTAACCCTAAACCCTAAACCCTAATCCGCAACCTAAGCAGCCCTTTGAGATCTCATTGGGCTGGAGATTGCCAGAAAATCACAGGGCCCAAGCTGAACACTATGTGGGGGGTTCCCAAATTTAGGGGACTGATTTTGGGGGGTCCCTCTAATAAGGACTTAGTATTTTGGGGTCTATATTGGGGTCCCCCTATTTTGGGAAACTACCATATAGGATAGCGACCAAAGTGATTAGTTGCAAAGGGGGCTTGTGGATGAGAATGCACTTGCTCAGGTGTTCGGAACGCAAAAGAGCTTCTGGAACCTAAAGCCATCAGAGCCATATTGTAGCTGTGTCTCTCGTGATAGAAGGGTTTTTAGTCACCCCAAGTCCAAAATAGATTAGGGCCCTACAACCGTCATATGACTCACATGGGTCCCTGATATGGGGTTGGGGTTGCCAAAACCCTCTTGTTACCCAAGAAACCCCTATAGCCCCGTTTCATTTTCCATCTGAGCTTCCACGGAGACATTCCCAACAATCCTATTAAATAAAGCCTAAGTTTTAATCCCTAAGCCCCCACTCACCCAAGGCAAGCAGTTTCCTCGGCTCTCGTCGCATGGTGCGATCGAACTGCACGTGTTCCGTCACGGGAGGGGCCATGGCCAGCTTGTGCGAGACCTGCGGGCTTTTTAGGGTTTAGGGAGCTGGGTTACGGGTTCAGGGTAGGGTTTATGGCAATCACTTCGGTTTTTGCTCGGGGTGGGGTCATTGTGGATGTGAACTGTTTAAAATCTTGAGATTGTGGTGTAGGGCTATAGGGGTATGCGGTATGGGGCGGCAGGGGCTCCTGTAAAGGGATATATAAGGCTCAAAGGGGCATGCAGGGGTCCTTCAAATTAAAACGCGGTTGTAGGGCTTGTGTAAGGTTAAGGGTTATAGTAGGGGCCTATAATGGAGAATGCAAGTAGGGAACAACGGTCAATATGTAGAGCTTTATTGGGTTCTGGGTTCAGGGCTTCGTATTGTGATGTAGGAGCATGTATTAGTAGGACATTAAAAGGGGTCAACAATAATGTGTGCAATCCTTTCGACTTCTACATTAGGAGCAAAGGTGTATGGCCAGGTCTGTTTGAGGCTCATGGATTAGAGTCATTTTAAGAGCTATACTCTAAGGGCCAAGTTTGGGGGCTTGCTACATCTAACCCCCTTCAGGCCAAACCATAGGCCATAACCCTGAAAGCAGCTAAACACTAAAAGCTTCAAAGCCAAAAACCTAAATCCTGAACCCCCCAAACCCCTAAACCCAGAATCCCTGAGCCGCACACCCTATACCCAGAAACCCTAAATCCTACACCCTAAATGCAGAATCCAGAAGCCCTAAACCCTCAAACCCTACACCAAGAATCCCAAAAGGGCCCAGATCCTACGCGGTTTAGGGTACCCTAAACCCTAGACCCTAAACGCGAATGCCCTGAACCCTCAACCTCCTAACCCCGCCTTGCGCATGGTGCTTCGAGGATCCCACCTGTTAGGTTGTAGTAGGTGTAGGGTTTGGAATTAAGATGATTTAAGGTTTAGATTTCGGGGGTCCAAGGAAGGAAAGGAAAAAGAAAACGTTTAGATTTCGGGGGTCCAAGGAAGGAAAGGAAAAAGAAAACTACAATTTACGCTTCAGGGCGCTAAGGACTGGAAACGAGCATGTAAACTACAATTTAGGGTCCAGGGCTTGGGCCCCTCCCCCTTACAGGAACAGTCACCACAAAATGGAATAGGAGTCATAATACCCCTCAACGCTACCTGGATCCCCTAAGCTATAGAGCCACAGGACATCCATGGAACCTATGTAAGGGTACTTCGTTTCGGGTTTAGTGTTTAGGTCTTGGTCCTCGCAAACACTCCTAAACCCAAAAATGTGTGGTAAACCCCCCCCCCCACCTCTTGAGACGCACTTCGGTGAGATTGTTCTCCTCAGGTCATGATTGGCTAATGAGGCAGGCTTTGGGAAATTGACGGAGAGATTTGGGGGGTCTAGATTTGGGGGTTTAGCCTTCAGGGATTGAGAATTTGGGGCTGCAGGGACCCTCATTTTTTGTATTTAGGCTTGTAGGGCTGTTCGGGTTTGGGGGTTTAGTGTTTTTGGTTTAGGGCTTATAGTGGGGTATCTACTTGCTGGCTGCTGGCGAGCTAGTAAGACACGGACAATCAAACGGCAAGGAACAGGGAAAAATCAAAGGAAGCTGCAGGGACAAGGATATGTAGGCTTCAGGGTTAGCCGTCGGGTTGTTAGCAGGGAATGCAGGAATGGAAAAGAAGATGCAAGTTGCAATTTGAAGTGGAAGTGTTAGTCCTAAGCCCTAAGCCCTTAAACCCCAACTAAACCCTTACACCCTTAAACCCTTCAACCCTCTTAAACCCTAAACTGGTCCTTTCCTCCATTCCATATTTCAACGATCGAGATGAAGCAGAGCAATCATGGTTTGGGATGTATATTACGAAGCACTCGTGCTCCCCTAAGCCAGGGTATAGGTTTAGGGCTTCGGGCTTAGGGTTTGGGGTTTAGAATTTGGGGTTTAAATTAGGGTTTAGTGTTCCCTCAATTATTCAAAGTTTGGGTTTGAGACTAAGCGTTCCAATCTAGGAGACTATGAAGAACATTGCCCGGATATGACCTGGGCTTTCTCTACTTACTTGGAGGGCCAGGGGACTTAGTAAGTAAGTTGATAACCCCTAAAAAAAAGCATATAGAAACCCCAATTCTCCATTATTGACCTACTCACTAAGTCCCAATGACCCTCCAAGTAGGCAAGAAGAGAAACAGAAGAGCGCCAGCAGGAGAGCAAACGGGGAAGCAGATCAAAAAGGGAAGCAGGGGGAGGCATGACCATTCCGAGAAACTCTTGAGCCTGAAAAAGAGCCATGTTGTGAAAGTTTTAAGTTATGAACCGGCATTTGGGGACAGGTTGGGTGAGGTAATTTTGAATTGCCCGGTCTTCAGCTCATTGATGTCTAGGGGCGATACTGAGTAATGCTTAGGATGTGGGATTGAGGGTTTGGGGTTAAGGTTCCGAGTTTCGTGCCTTCAGGGTTTAAGATTTTGGGGCTTAGGGGTTCGGACCGTTGGCTCCTGCCGACAACTCTGAGCTTTCGAGGCATTCTGGTCGTTTGAACTTACCGGGCACAGGCATTCTGTGCCCAAGACCTTAATGCTGAACAACCACGCATACGGCGACGGCAACGATGAGAATGTACTGAGCTCTTTGCAAGCACTACAATGCAGGATTTTAGGGTCAACAGTCTCAGTAGGGCTCCTTACTCATGCAAACGCCCCTAAATCCTCCTGGTGGCCACAAAGGGCACAGGCAACTAAGACCCTTGTCAGGTGTCAGACCAACAACTAAAACGCCCAGTAACTTAAATACTAGAAATGGTCCCTTTCTGATCCTTTTTGAATACACATATACATATACATATATGTATATAGCTTATTTGATAAAGGACTTAGGAGCCCCAAAAAGGGGAAAAAAGTGCTTACGCAACATCACTGACAAGGATCCGCCGAGTCTATCCAAGGCCATACTCTACCTACTTAAGGGGGACTAACACTCTACATGCCCCACATTTTCGAAACCTGCACACCCCATACGACCCAGAAATCCTCTAAGCAACCTCTCCGAAGGAAGTAGTACGTAGTACAGCCCTAACCCCCACAACCCCGGGTTCCTGTTACAAACCTGATAAGCTCCTCTGGAAAACACTTTCTCGTGTAGGCAAGCGGCCGTGTAGGTGACAACCTCCACCCTGGGATTCTTTGTTTCCGGCGCATCCAAGTTCAGCGAGATGCTGTGGAGAGTGATGCCTCAGATAAGCCATAGTCTAAACTCCTAGCATCCCCCTTAATATCCGTATAATAGTCCCCTATATAATCCCTTATATAATCCCCCTCTAAGGAGTTTAGACTATAGCTCAGATGAGGGGGGGAGTCTAGGGTGTTTGACTAAGGGGTTCTCAGAGTGATAGAAGCCCTTAAACCCGAAGCCCGAAACCGCTGTGATAGCGGAGTCTAGAGGGTCAACAGGGCCAGGACTTACGATGAGGATTCCTGTTCTTCATAGTGCATGATTGATTCTTCGACTTTCCAAGGTGTACAGCTTTAGACAAGAAGCTCCTTTGACACCCGGGTAACTCGCAGACTCTCAAAATCCGGAACCTGACTGACACAAGCTTAAGCCCTCCATCGTACTCTTTGGACCGAGATCCAGTAAAACCCTGAACCCCAAACCCCTAAAACCCCAAACCCTACGCCCTAAACCCCCTAAAACCCTAAACCCCTAGAGCCCTAAACCCTAGACCCTAAATCCCTCTCTCCCTATACCCCAAACCCCTACCCCTAAAACCCTAAAACCCTGAAACCCTATCACAAACGCCAAGGCAAGGTACCGAGCTGGCCCACCTCCGGCTGACTGGAGCTCACTGGCATCCACTTCCTTGGGATTTTGATTGTTTTTCAGATGATTTGTTACGAAAAGTTAAGGGTTTAGAGTTTGAGGAGTTTCGGGTTTTAGGGGTTTAGGGTTTTAAGTTAGGGCTTAAGGGTTGCAATGTTTAGGGAGTTCTGGGGTTTGTAGGACTTATAGAGTTTAGGGTTTGGGGGTTGCTGGGGTGGCTTGACGGTTTGCAGGTTCCGGGCTGCCATGGGGCTTATAGGGCTTGAGGCTTTGGAAGTTAAGGGTTTCATGGAATTTGTAGCAGGGGCCCGGGGCTGTGAGGGTTAGGGCTGTACTATGTACTACTTCGGAGAGGTTGCTTAGAGGGGAGTATGCGGTGTGCAGGTTTGGTGTCTAGAGTTCTAAGATGTAGGGCATGTAGGCTTTTTAGTCGCCCTTAAGCAGGTAGAATATGGCCTTGGATATGCTAGTATAAGATCCCCACATACCCGTAAACCCTAAACCCATTGTCTATCTACTTAAGGGGGACTATACAGCATGTAGGGTTTAGGCCCCAAGATCCTGCTCATATCCCTCAACCCTTTAGGGTTTAGGGTTTCAACCTGGGTCTCTCCCCTAAACTCTGAACCCTACACTGCCCGCAAAGAAACCTGGAAACCCACATAATCCCCTTTTAAAGGGACTGTAGTCTTCATAGGGCCCTTGTTGGGTTTCCATGTTAGTTTCCAGGAATGTAAACCTTCTCTCTTGGAACTGCTGGGGGCCAGGCCGAAATGTAGGTACTGCGGATGCCAGGACTCAGGCATCACCGGACCCTAAACCTCTAACCTTACATGGTATAGGGCAAATGAGCTATGGTCAAAACTCCTGGTACCCCATTAATAACCCCTAGAATACCCCCCCATTTAACCCCTTTATGGAGTTTAGACTGTAGCTAGAAAAAGGTTTAGGGTATATAAGGTCAAGGTTTCTGGCGTGAACCTCGGCGGGCTTCTGCACTGAGTATAAATTGGTCCCTTTCTGGGGGTCCTCTTGTAAGGATTCGAATATCTTTGGAGTCCACTTTGGGCCCTCTCCACTTAAGGAAACTGTATGGTGGTTTCCTTAAAAAGGTGGACCCCAATCCCTCCTAAACCCTAAACCCTAAACCCTAAACCTCAAACCCTAAACCCTAAATCCTAAACCCTTAACCCTCAATCTGCGGCTTAGGATGCTTGCGGTTTGGGAATCGGAGTTTTAAGTCCAAGGTCGACCTTTTGGGTACTCCAAATGAGCTATAATCTAAACTCCTAGCATGCCGCTTAAGAATGGAGAATCAAATGGAAAAGAAAATGGAAACCGGGATTGTATAGGGGATTATAAGGGTTGTAGTCTTAACTCCTAGCATACCCCTTAAAACCCCTATAATACTCCCTTTAATAAGCCCCCCATATGAGGAGTTTAGATTATGGCTCAAATGTTGAAAGGCGACCCACTGGACAGATAAGACCAAAGACTCTACCACCACGTCTCCCTTGGGATTAACTGCAAAACATCCCCCTGATATGACCAAACATTGGCTGCGATGTGTTACTGCACCCCTGTCAGTGAAGTTGGCATTTTGGGGGCGGGCGCGTTGGACAAAATTGTGCTGCTGATGATCAACTTGAAACCCTGCCCCCCCCCCCCCTCCGGCCCGATAGAGGCACTGTCAAACTTGGTGCCACTGTCATCTGCATACCCATGATTCTCATGCAGCTTTAGCGCAGGGAACTGCAATCAAACGCGGAGCAACTTCACAAAACCCTGTAAAGTCGAGCAGACTACTCGCACTACCTTCAGAAATCATTTCTGGGCTGCTCTCAAGGAACTTAATTCAAGCTACTATATTGTCCTTCCTATATATATATATATACATATGCCCATTATGGTAACTTAATTCAAGGTCCTCGACAGCGACCCAGTTTCATGCTCAGTCCTACCTTTGCCCCATAAGCTCACACCCCTAGGAGACCCCTGCTACGACCCACGGCTTAGGGTTTAGGGTTTAGGGTTTAGGGTCACGGCAGGCGTCAGGTCCAAGAGCATGTCTCCCACGTGTGGTCGCACGCCGTGATCCGTCAGCAAGGATGGATCCTCATCGAAGGAAGGAGCTGCAAGACCCGAAGGTTAAGGTTTACGGTTCCTAGGTTCCCCAGTAACCCATTAATAATAAGGGTACCCTTTTTCCTACTGTTCAGCTTTAATAAGGAGACCCCCCAAAAAATGAAAAGGGTAAAAGGGCACTACTGGGGTAACTAGGTTCAGGTGCCTGAATAAGTAAGAGTCTTGTGCGGAGGGCAGGTCCCCTCTGTCAGAATTGAATATGTAATCTGGGACCACAACACTGCGTAATTCTGCAAGCCCTACATGAGACATATCGGCGTACCACGAAAAATACTGAAGTGCAGTTTACAAGCTGGATGTGACTTGAGTTCTGCGTAGCGGGTGTAGGGTGGAAGCACATGTGTAAGCCGAATTGCTTAGAAATTTGGGTTGAAGTGGGGGTTTCCTAGAATTAGTAAGGGGTACCATTTTGGGGGTCCATATAATAAGGGCCATAGTATTTTGGGGTCTATATTGGGTCCCCCTATTTTGAGAAACTATCAAGTTCCCTGCCCTCTTCCACGTTTCAACCAATCCTGTCAGCAACGCAGAGCCGCATACTCATCTGATTTAGGGTTTAGGGTACAGTTTGACCTCTTTGATTTAGAAGAAATTAGAGCCTCCGCGAAATCTAGGTTATCAAATGGATTACTATCAAGTCCTTGTTTCTGACGCACTCGCCCCATAAACCCCTAAACCTTCCATTGGCAATCCCTGTATACCTGTTTTGTGTGAATACATGTCTATAAATATATATACACATATTTGTATATGTGCGTGTGTAAATCAAGGCATACAAGTGTACAAGTACAAAGTATAATAAACCTAAGAAATGAGAGAGACAGAGAGACAGAGACGGACGGATGGACAGACAAACAGGGGGACAACGAGGAGGAGGAAAAAATTTCAGGGTGTCCCCCCAATAGATACTGCCCTACCTGAATTCTCTGGAGCAGCTAACCTTAACAAAGACTCACTGAACTTTCTCACGCTCAAAACCTCTACTTTAAGCTCTTGATGTATGTATGCTTTAAGCAACCTTGTCAACGCCGGATCCTACAGCCAAAGCTCGAAAAGTGAGCCGACGGACGCTTCTCTAGGTCCTTCTTCTTTCCTTGAATGGGGACCTCGATATCCCCTCCTCAATGCCCTGGGCTCCCCAACTTTACCCCATCTTTGAAAAAGCCCATGAAAATTCAGGAGTTCCTCACACTCGCAACACGAAACCCTAAACTCAAACCTGATTACTCCCGCGAACCTGCCTTACTCCCGCAACCCTGCCTGCACCCTAAGGGTCCAAGGACCCAAATGATAGGGTTTTAGCACCCAAATACCAGAAATAGTATAGTAAGAAACCTTATATACCCCTAAGTAACCCCTATATGAACCCTATATAACCCTATTTAGGTCCTGGACCCTTAGGGGTAGGAACCTGCAGCAATTCTGGGGATGATCTAGGAATCATAGGGATCCGGCCTAAGAGCTAGAGTCCCCCTTAAGTAGACAGAATATAGGGTTTAGGGTTTGGGGTTTATGGCTATAGTCCCCCTTAAGTAGCCAGAATATAGGGCTTAGGGTTTAGGGCTATATTCCCCTGAAGTAGACAGAATGTAGGGTTTAGGGTTTGGGGCTAAAGTCCCCCTTAAGTAGATAGAATATGGCTTTGGGTATATTACAATAAGATCCCCGTATACCCCATATTCTATCTACTTAATGGGGACTATAAGGTCTCTTGAGGACCCCTTGGCCTGCTCGCGAGAGAAACCTGGAGGCAGCTGCTTCTCCGGCCTGATGCTGTTCTCTCAGGGATGGGGGTGTTACATAGGGGACTATATTGGGTTATATGGGGATATTATAGGGGTTATGTTGGGCTCTTAAAGATAATGAAAATTAAATGGAAACAACTATAGTATATTGGGGTTATATGCATCGCACTTAGCAGGCACGCTTCAGGGTTTAAGGTCTAGGGTTTAAAGGTCCGTTAAGTGCTCCTGCAGGCAATTCGTCAAAAGCCACTCGGCCCAGCGTAGTGGACCTTCCATCTGCCTCGCATGCGGCGGGAGCCCAAATGAGCCGTTGTCTAAACTCCTAGTATCCCCCTTAATAACCCCTATAGTAGTTCCCTATATAATCCCCTATAGAACCCCCTTTAAGGAGTTTAGACTATGGCCCGAATGGCAATGGTGCAAACGATCCTTGAAGCGGGCCCTCACACAACCCTCCAGGACTGGCCTTTCTCGCATGGCTGTGCACTTCAAGCCCGAAGCACCACTATGGGCTATTAGACCTTAAGGGTCCCTTCATCTACCCTTAATAGGGGCCTAATAGGGAATTTTAGGGTCTAATAGCCCATCTTGGCATGTCTGCGCAAGCAATCACACCTCTCCATCTCGGTCTGTCCCCTTTTCGGCCCTCAGTGTCGACCCGAAGCTTGAAACACAACCCTGCAGCATGGGCGACAATAGCACGGCGAATATAGCCCGCACTCAAGGTGGTGCAGCATCAGCTGTGCCAGATTGGGGAGGACATGGGTCAGGATGCTGATTTAGTCGACCTGGCCCACTACTTACGAGGCTGCAAGGGTCTGCGCACGCCAGAAGAGTGGCGCCGGCTACTCCCGACAAAGCTGTGACCTTTTTAGATCTAACATAATGTCCGAAACTGGGCCCAGGTCAGAGGTAGGGCTTTGCAGGGGTGAATGTGAGGGATCATGGTCCCCGAATCGTTGCCTCTCATACCCGCCCTAAACCCTAAACCTTAAACCCTAAACCCTCAAACTTAAACCCTAAACTCTAAACCTTACACCCTAAACCCTCCAACTTAAACCCTAAACTCTAAACCTTAAACCCTAAGCCATTGCAGCGGCAGGTTGGTTTGATTGAGGGTCTCACCTCTTAGGTAGCTGTGTTTTGGACGGTCAGGGAAGGGGGCTTAGGCTTTGCTGTTTAGGGCGGTTGAGGAGGTATGCAGGAACATGGCCTTTGTAGACCCTGTTGAGGGGCTCCATGGCATTTTAAAGTGGGCTCGTATGACCCCTATGAATTACCCTATATACCCAATGCCACCTACAAGTGGGAAATCCCACTAGCCACTAGGGAGAAATCCTAAGCCCTATAAGTCCTGAACCGCTCAGCCCGAAACTTTCGAGCCAAAATCCTGAATCCTGACCCTAAACCCTAAACCCTAAAACCCTAAACTCTAAATCCTAGAACCCTGAACGCCCCGACCCATCAGCAACCCTCAGCCCTAAACCCTTAGCTCTTATACTCGAAGCCCTAATCACCAAGTCCCGAAGCCCTTATCCCTAAAGCCTAAACTCTAGACTCTAAACCGGAACCCCTAAAACCGCATGCCTAAACCCTAAACTCTAGACTCCACACCCCAATCCCGAAAACCCTCAGCCCTACACCCTAAACTCTAGGCCCTAAACTCTAGACTATTAACCTACTGCCTCAACCCTTATCCCTAAACCTTAAACAGTAGCCTCACAAGGGGAAGGAATTTTCACCCCCAAGCAAAGTTAATCAGAATAGGACAGACAACAACAGATTCACGGCTACCTTCTCAGCTTTAGGGTTTAAGGTTTAATTTTTTGGTGCAGGGCACACCCAGGCGTCTGTGATTGCGGACTTGAGTCAGATCTTATCATGGTTCCCTGGGCTGTACCCACTTCCGACTAACCTGTTGAAGCCTTCTCCACAACACAAAAGCTGCCCCTCAACCCCAAACCCTGAACCCCAAACCCTCAACTTTCCAAAAATTGCAATTTTCAAGCGCTGGGCTCCGTGCTCTAGGGTTTAGGGTTTAGCTTGGGTCAAGCCCCCACGAGGGACTATTGTAGGTACATGGAGGCCCTGTGAACTCCATACTAAGGAGCTATTACTATAGGGGGGACTGACCTAGGGTTTAGGAACTTCTTCAAATAATCCTTACGCAAGAAAAGACATTGACACCCTTCCTTTGCCTGATCCCAAATATCTCAAACCCTACCGGCCCCAAGCCCTGATAAATCCTAAGTAGGGTTGAAGGTCAAGGGTTTAGGGCCTGAAACCTACACCCTAATTTCAAATCCGAAGCCCCGCGCCCTAAATCTAGACCCTGATCCCAAAACCCTGAACCTTAAACTCTGCTTGACTGTCAAAGACCCTTCCAAAACTCCCTGGCGCGTCGTAGTGGGTTACAGGGCCTGTTTTGGGGCCCTTAACCCTAAACCCTAAGTATTAAAAGTCATTCCCCACGAAGCGCCAGGTATAGAACGTCCAAAGGGCCCCCAGATCGTGAACGTCTTTGGGTCCTTGGCAGCTGGGTTTAGCGGTTAGGATTTGGGTGCATGTTCGAAACACTAGCGTTACATAGTATATCGGGATATGTTGGGTTTAGGGCTTAAGCGACATGATTTCGGATTTAAGCTAGCTAGGCATACAGCGAAGCAGCGGTGATATGGATCTTAAATACCCTAAGCCCGTAACCCGAAATCTCCTATACGGGACTACAGGATACTACCTGCTGACTACTCGGCTTTCCCTTACCTAGGAACTAGGTTTGGGATTGGTTTGTAACCCGACCCTAAACCTAAACCCGAAGCCCTCAACCGTCTAGGGATCAAGGGGTCACATAATGTTTAACCAGGGGCTACATAGGGGCTATGTAGGGATGCATGCGGGATATGCACACCCTAAACCCTAATGTGGGGTTTAGGGTTAGTTTGGGGGGGTGTCTTAGTCCACATTACCCTAGGTCGGTCTGGTCCATACCAACCACCAATGAAACTCAGCTCGGAAGCCGTGTGGAAAGGGGAGTGGGCGAGGTGGAGTGGGTAACGAGATATGGGTGGTTGTCAAAATTATGGTCCCTTTTTTGGATCCCTGTTATAGTACGGCACCTAATATTGAGGGTACCCGAAAAGGGACCATAATTTTGACAACCACCCATATAGACCGACAGGTTACGACGGTTTGGTAGGATGCGCTGACGGACGGCGGCTTGGGCAACAAGAGATGGGTTCAGGAGCATGGGGTAAGAGTGTTTATTTTTTTGTTGTCTGGTCTTTGTTGTTGTTTGGGCTTTTCGGGTGTTATTTTTTTGGCTGTTTGGGCGGGGACGTGTT
>CAJNIZ010046682.1:12509-58530 GCA_905231905.1 Symbiodinium pilosum
TTTCTTTTCCATTAACCCCATACCCTAAACCCTAAACCCTAAATAGTAGTTTCCATTTTCTTTTCCATTAACCCCATAGAATCCCTATATAACCCCTTTAAAGGGACCCAGGGACTATAGGGGAGCTAAGCTCCTGGCAAGGATCATGCCTGCACTGGAGGCGGAGTCATTCATCAAGGCCTTGCTGCTCGGTACATGCGATTCCTACAAGGAGTAATGACTACCAGAAAGGGGAATACAGGTTTAGTTGGGGGTATATAGGGGTTTATACAGGCGATAATTGCAGCAGGAGAATTTGGAGGCTTGGCAAAAGACTGGCGCATGAATCAGAGCTTGTCTCTCCGCGATGCCCGCTTCAAGCAACTGACACCGAAGCGATCCATAGATCCAATCATTAGGAACAACGCCAATGCACACTCCTGTTGATGGTCTCGCTTTGCTTGCAGCCCTGTTGATGGTTGTCGAGGCTAGCTCGGACCTCATCCTTGCTACTTCGACGGGAAATTCCACTGACTCTGCTGTGCTTGCACAAGGCGATCGGATTCTTACCACGGGATCTTTCAGCCAATGCTGGAGCAATTTTTTCGCAAACTGTTCTGATTGCACACCAAGGCTGAGTGTGAAAAAGACAGTCCGATCTTGCACAAGGAGGATCCAGAAATGCTCCACTGCTGCAACATTGGCGTGCGCAACGGAGGAAGACGCAAGATCGTTGTGGCACTGCCGTAACGCAGCTACGTGGTACATAACCGGTAGACGTGGTGCCCGAGATCAGAAGGCCTGTGCTCTCATGAAGAGCCGATGTAATGGCTTAGGCATGCCCTGTAATGCTTGTGGTTGCGGATGCGGGGATCGCTGCTGCCCCACTTGCGGAAATGGTAAGAAGTGTTGTGACAAACAACGTTCATGCATTCCTGACTTCAAATGTTGCCCGGGTCAATGTTCAACAGATCAGGAATGCTGCCGCGGCGAATGCATTGGCAAAGATGAGTGTTGCGAGATCTGTGGAGCCGGAACCTGTTGCAACGGCCGGTGCATCGGCCAAAATGAATGCTGCGACTGCACACGGGACCAACAGTGCTGCAATGGCCGATGTGTCGGCAAAGACGAGTGTTGCGAGGACTGTGGAGCCGGATCCTGTTGCAACGGCCGGTGCATCGGCCAAAATGAATGCTGCGACTGCACACGGGACCAGCAGTGCTGCAATGGCCGATGTGTCGGCAAAGACGAGTGTTGCGAGGACTGTGGAGCCGGATCCTGTTGCAACGGCCAGTGCATTGGCCAAGATGAATGCTGCGACTGCACAGGGGACCAACAGTGCTGCAATGGCCGATGTGTCGGCAAAGACGAGTGTTGCGAGGACTGTGGAGACGGATCCTGTTGCTAAGGCCGGTGCATCGGCCAAGATGAATGCTGCAACTGTGACGGCACATGTTGTGCTGGTGGAGTTTGCCAGTTCAGCTGTTGCCCAGAAGACCCTTGTTGTGAAGACCCTTGCTGTGACGATCCCGACCCTTGCTGTGGATCCAGCGACCCTTGCTGTGGATCCAGCGACCCTTGCTGTGGATCCAGCGACCCTTGCTGTGGATCCAGCGACCCGTGTTGCGCAAACCCGGAAGGGGAGTGCAATCCATGCAACGGCGACGAGCCTTGCCCCTGCGAAGATGGATCCTACATATGTCAAGGTTATTGTGTCCCAAAAAGCGCCCGCTGCTGTACCCCCGACAGTTGCCAGAATGCCAATGGCCCAGGTTGCAACGGATGTTGCTCGAGGAGGCCTGACAGCTGTTGCGCTGGAGGTTGTGCGTGCTTTAATCCGCCAAGGTGTGAGCGGTAGCCTTTTGCACACAGATTAGATGTCGTTTTAAATTGGGCCTCTGGGAATTCCTTTTGGCCGGTGCTGAAAAAATGCACGTTGCTTGCACATGTCGGCACGCCAGTTGGTAAATTGCCACTGGAAAGTTGTGCGTCTTTGGTTGTCTGCTGGCTGCCAATGCTGCGCCAGATGATCTGTTACGCTTTGTGGCACGAAGCCCAGTCTGGCTTGAGCCCTCACCCTAAACCCCAAGCCCTAAATCCTAAACTTGTTGTTTCACACAACAACCTGACCAATTCAGAAACGAAATGAAACGAACCGCTGCAACCTGCCAGGTGTCTGCCTAGTCCAGGGATGTCCAGGGGTTAAACATATATATATATATGTATCTAGATGTACATGTACATATATATTTACTGTATATAGATGTATATATACATATAGATTTACATTTACATATATATATATGTATATATATATATGTGTATATGTATATATATATATATATGTATTTGCACAGGTATTTAGGGTAATATAGGGCGAAAAAACTAGGAGGGGGAAAAGGTGGACAATGGAAGAGAAGATGGAAGCTACAATTACCACCAAGAACTCATCTCTCACACACCACAAGCTATTCGAAGAAGTCGGCGCAAACTACATAGTGATCGCAAGCATTATGCATGCCTGTTTTTTGAGCATATGAGCTTGCAGCAAAAAAGAGGATGCGAGCACTTGCTTGACGTACCTTGGGACGTGGTTGGGGAGTCTCAGCATGTTGCAATTTCCATTGAGTTTAGCTTCGTGCCAGGGACCGTCGGAGTCTCAGCCTTGTAGAAACGAGCAAGTCATTGTTTCGCTGGCCCTGGAAGAAAGCCGTGGCGCTAACAGGGAAATCTCAGTTTCTTATCCAGCGGTAGCAACATGTGCACTGCAAGCCTTGTAGGGCAGCCTTGTAGGGCAGCGTTGTAGTTCGCCACTTGCGTGAGCAAAAAACGCTTGACTGAGGCCAATTGTCAGCCCGCACAACGCAGAGGCTTGATGTTTTTGCTTAAGGGGACGCAAGTTGCCTTTCTTCCTCGCATGCCAAGAAATGCCATGTCTTGCCTCCCTAGGTTGAATGCAAATCGACATCTGCTTCAACATGCCACGTATAGCAAAGCGGTCGGCGCGCAACAAATTTCAAGTGCTGTGCAGCAGTTGTGAGGGACGGCAATGAGGACGCCAGAAGAACAGACATGGCGATGGATGATCATGATAATCATGATGATCATCATTGTTATGATGGTGATTATGATCCTGATTATTAGTGTAATAAACTTGTAATTGACTTGAAGCCAGCCTGTCAATTGCGCGTTCATGCATCAAGCGCAGTCTGCACCGTGGTGCGTGGAACTACCGACAATTACTATGAGTGCCTGTGGTAAACGACAGTTGCCTCGTGTGAGAATTTCGCGCTACGCGATCAATACGTGCAAGCAGGCTGCGAAGACGAGGCAAATGAAGAGGCCCTGGTGTTGTGCACATGTGTGTGCTATGAGTACCAGAATGCTGGCCAGGAAACAGAGTATTCACTTAAGGCACATCGGCCCAGAAAAGGATGCTCCTCCGAAACCCCAACTACAAGGTGTCCAGGTCAGTTTTTACCGTGGTGTTTGAGGCATTTTGGGTACTCTTGTCACACACGCCTTGAAGAGTTTCATGCACGTCACGCTCCATCTGTTCGGAAAATCGTTTTTTGTCAAGAGCTGGAAACTCCTTTGGTTTAGACACTTTTTTAGACCATTGTCGCGACCTGTCGCATGAATGCAAGTGGCTGCAGAACCTTGGGCCCATGCTTGCAGAGCAAATTGGATCGCCACATGAACACATGGACATAGTTTTCCACTTCCGGATGACGCAAGCCAGTAGCATTATCTTTGCTCGGGCATGGATGCTCTGGCGACCGGAGGCTCTTGGCTCACAAGCGCTATTATGGTTTGGACATGGGTGCTCTGGCGATCAGAAACTCTCGCCACTTTCTTGGTCATTGAAATGAAACGTCATGCTCATGCGACCTGGGCATGTCTGTGAAGATTCTTCGACGCAGTGTAAGAAGCACAAAATTTCATGATGTACTCTCTGAATCTCTCTGAAAAGCTTGGCTGAAACTACTCCAAACCCTGCAGAAGCCCTGAAGCCGAGGATGAAAGCCTCCAAGTCCCAACACGATACCCTCGAAGTCCCGAAGACGAAGCCCACAAAGCCAAAAAGCCTTGGCAACCCGTCCAAGTGGAAAACGCCAAAGCTGCAATTTCCTAAACATGCTCAAATCATCTCAAGACCCAGCCGAACACGCGAAAAGTTGACGAAATACCAGCGCAAAAGAAATATGGCCGTCCAACTACAGCATCATTGCAGATGAAAGAATGATCGCAAAAGCTGCAACTTGCTAGAGTGACCGCTTTAGAGTTATGATTGGAGCAGAGAAGTCACGAAAGCTTCCTGAGTGAGCCTTGGGATCCCGGGGGGGGTGGGGTAGGGGGGGGCACCAATTTTGTCTGGTTTTTTCAGCTGCCCTGCACCATCCGGTGTTGGCTCGGAGTGCCTTTTCGCGCTAGATTCTTGGGGCTTGTCTTGGGGTGATCTTGGGGGGATCTTGGGGTGATCTTGGGGGGTCTTGGGGTGATCTTGGGGGAATTGGGGGGATCTTGGGCGATTTTGGGGGGATGTTAGGGGCATCTTGAGGGCTTGGAGGGTGTTGTTTTAGGAGGCTTTCGGCAGGAGGGTTACGGTTGCAGTTCTTTTCATGGGCCGTCAGAGCTGCGTGCTCTTCTGGTTGTCTGTCGTCTGTCTCTTCACGTCCCGTGTCACCAGTCCTGACCACTATTGAGCTTTCGTCCGAGCCCGTGGCTCTCAAATTTGTTGAATCTCTGCTGAACACTTTAACACGTTAAGAAGGAGTATTGACCCGGACCAACCCAGATATCTCACTACTCCTTTCGGTGAGGGAGTATCAACCTGTGCCAGCGCTACTGCATTCACTGGCCTTAGGGGTTCGGTGGGATCCTGAACCTTGAAAGCACCTTTTCTATCTTTGTGACGCTGGCGCAACCTATGTAGAGCCTACAAGGTTCTTCCGCCGGCGCATTACCATTGTTACCATGATTCCTATTGCTAGTATGCTAGTATTGCTAGTATTCTCACAACCAATATTGTTACTACTGCTATTGCTTTCCTCTCCTTCCTTCCCTGCAAGGTGGGAGTCTGCATTTCGTAGATTGCAGAACCAGGGGGAGGCGACAACTGCTTGTTCAGGGATTTGTAAGGGATCTTGTCAGAGATTTGCATCTCTGTAATCCTGAAGAGACCATGAGAAACGAATAATCCTGAAGGGGTGCCGAGGGGTACACCATGCTGAGAAATCTCCATATAACGGTCTTGCAAATGTAGATTATTCACAGCCCAAGCAACTTGAAGGACATTTTCTCCAGCCATGAGGCGTTGGTATGGGATAGTCTTAGTCTTCAGTGCTGTGCTGCCATGCAACTAGGTCATTGGGCTGACATTTTAGGTGAAGTGTGTTTGTCATTGTTTGTCAACCAAGCTCTCCTGAAATCCCCTACAGTGACAGCAGTGATCTGCAGCATGGGGGGCCGATGCTGCTCAAGCTGTAGTACCGGCTTCATGCCGTAGGCATCTGTGCTGGTCGGCCCCATGGGTCCTCAGGCTTACTGGTGCGGGGAATGCATCTGCGAGCCACCTGATGCAAATGACGTTCAATTGCCAAGGTTTGCCAACGCACACAGCGAAGGGCAGCAGAATCTGAACGAGCTGCGGAGCCCAACAGCAAGCGATTTCCTGGGAGGCATTGACATGAGTGGGAGCATTGGACTCCAAGGCGCATTTCGGATGTGTCAACACGATGACCCACAACAGAAGCTACCTGTCTTGGAACACCGCCTCAGTGATTTGCTCTCGCACAAGGCGGGACCCTACCTGCAAATTGAAGCTGACCTCCTTCGAGGTGTGTCGCTTCGAAGCACACTTAGAGGGTTAGGATGGCTCTGGCGAAGCCATCGCTTTAAAGTCCCTGATGCCACATGGCGCCGTCAGTGGCAAACTTCGCGCCCTGTGAAAACCTACAAGGTCTTTGTTTCCCACACGTGGAAGACATCTGGTCTCCCTAAAGTGCTTGCGCTTATGCTGAGCTCTTGCTGGTGGCACGCGCTTGCTTCTTGGGCTGTGACATGCGCAGCTGTCATTGTGGTGCACGCCTACGTGCCAAGTCTACCTATGCCCTTCAGCCACTGCACGGCCTGGTAGAAGTTTTTTTGATGTTCTCACCAGATGCACTATGAAGTCCGGGCCCTTGAAAGTTCTGCAAAAGTTTGCTTGCATGCTAAGGCTTTCAGTGCCGCGTGATGGGCTTTGTGGCAGCGTGCCCGCTCGCACCATGGACTCTGATTGCCGGGTCTTTGGGGTTGATAGTCGGCCTCTTTGGTGGCCCATACTATCCCCACAGCCTTTGGTGGGGCAGTGACTCGGACATGTGCTTCTTGGATGCTGGCCAGCATGGGAGACAGAGTTATTGGGCTTATGGCTTATTCGTCGCAATAATGAATTTAACGCCAACTTTTCATTACGAGGATTGGGACAGCGTACTTCTTTCCTGCACTTTCAAACCTTGAGTCAACCTGTTGACAGGGGCCCAGCCAAGCATAGGACGTTGCCTGCATCCATCAAGCAGATGATGAGCTGAAAGAACGTGGTATCTATGGTATCGGTGGTTTTCTGCGACATGTGGCTTTCTGTGATCAGTCAGGCATTTTACCGCCTCCCTGTTCTTGGAAGGAACTTTGCATGATAGTCGAAGTGCTCCACTAACAGACCAAAAGGAGAATGAGAAACAGCCCGTCGACACTGCGCATTCCAAATCCAGCTGACTGAGGCGGAGGAGCTGCGCGTCTTGTGGACTCCGCCTTACCTCTCACGACTGTGGTGCCACTCCGCTGTGCTTTAGATGTTTAAGGAGTCGAGGGCTTTCTTGCTACTAAATGGTTTCTTGCTGCCGCATTCCGCGAAATGGGGTGCCGCTTCGATTGGTACATGTGTTTGGCCTCGAACCTCAGATTCGAGTCCTGCGAAACCCTACCAGCACATCAGAAGCCCAACCCCGGGTCAGATTTTACAAAACAAATGCACATGATGTGCCAGTGTGCAGGAACAGTCAGAAACCTTGCTTAGGCCCCACAGGACACTTGAAAGCATGCAACACAAAGGGGATTTTGTCTGAAATGGTTTCAAATGACGACCGCAGTAGACGTGGTTCTGGTAGACAAGGCTTAGTGATTGGAACAAAGCAGGGCTGGCTGATCTTTGAACCGGCCTCCCGATTTGACACAAGCACGACTTCTGAATTTTAAGCACTTGCAGATTGCCAATTGTTGGGGCTGGCTTGGAGACAGCCAAGGAATGACAAAACTACGTCCCCTGATACATCTACCCCTGTGTTATAAAGAGGGATCGTCGTTACACATCATTACATACTTTTAAGTTGTTTACATCTCAGGCTTTGTTTGGAAAATTTTGGAAACTAAGGCATGACTCGGCATGACTACAGTAAGTGACCTATCACTCTCCCGCATTTCCTTTTAGATTTGGGCACGGAGCGTCTTCTCACGGCATCCTGAAAGATTAGGGGCTCGGTGCCAGCATCATGGAAAAAGAGGCATTGTTCAAAATGCGGGCAATCATGAAGTCAGGCATCCTATGCTGACCATTGTTGATGATTGGTTGTTTATTAGGCAACTTGTCCTGCTATTGTTTCTCGTTACGTTCACACTGCTCAGAACATTGTGTACTGTGCGTACTGAAGAAGCCGGCCCGAGACCTTTAGCCCATTTCCACATTCCCTGTTCAGGGCAGCGAGAGGCAGGGCCCCACACCCCTTTCGCACCTGGCATGTTCCAAACCTATTTTCCGACTGCCCGCCCGTGAGTGATTGTATTCGAGCTGTTTGTGTTCGCATTCCTGCGTTCAATGGCCTTATGTGCTTGTATCTGTCTGTCAGCTTGAAAGATAGACCCTCGGAGATACGACAGAGCCGCTATGAGCCGCTATCCTGCATGTGTTGCAGTTGCCCGTTGCAGGCTCCCCAAGGCTCACTAGTTTGTGGGTTTCAAACAGCAGAGTTGTGATGCTCGGCATTGCTCGGCCATTTTTCACGCTCCCATACCCAGAAATTGATTTTGTCAGCATGGCCCCGCATCATTCAAATGCAGATGACGCCTCAGAAGAGTGAGCAGAAGGAGCCCAATCCTTGTGTGTCCTCTAGCCAGTGATAGTTCCCCAGACCAAAGCCAGAAACAAAACCATGAGTGATCCGCACTCTCTGGATGAGGATGAACTCTTGCATGAATGCGTAACCGACAAAGGCAGTGTGAGACATTGCCTTGTCATGGTTTGTCTTTCTTTTGCTCGCCTTTGAAAACTTGTGTTTTCGGTACGACTGGTTCCATGTGTACACGCCCTAGCCACAAACCAGATGCTAGGCATTTTCGAGCTGGCAGCCTATCGCGTGGCGAACCCCTCCGGGATGCTTGGTTGAGGAATCTGTGCCCATAGACTTTATCATATTACATCTTAAGCAACAGATGAAAGTGCACGGAAGGAAGAAATGCAGACGCGCAACCAACAAGTATAGATGTGATCACTGTGATGATGTTAGTTGAGGACAGTCCGCGTAGCGATTGCCCCTGTGTTTTTGGGGCGAAATTTGATTTCGTGTTGAGGGTACCTCCGTTGAAGATACCGTCAGCATTTACAGTCCAATCCAGACCCTTGTAGACAGGGGGCCTTCGCCCGAGTCAAAAGCCTGTCGAACGACCAAGAGGTTGGACCCACTCCAATGGGAAAGCCCGTCTGCTTAACCCGCATCCCTCCTAAGGCTTGACAATCCCCATCCCCCACATGCACAAGGGCTGCAAACCAATCCGGCAATCACACCCAAAATTCTACCAGCCAAGGAGGATCACTCTCGCACCCATATTCATCGAGCATTCTGTACTCTTCCTTTTGCCTGCCATGTGGAGCGCCTCGTGGAGCTACTGGCTGGCTCTTACCATTGGCTTGCAGGACCCAAGGTGATCTTGATACTCATCTTTTTTTTTTCAGGTAGTCTAGGGTTATATTGGCAGCGACCTGGGGATCTAAAAGCAGCGTTGTGGAGAGGAAGACGAGAGGGCACCCACCAAAAACGATAAGTATTATTCCAAACCCCAAACGAAAAACAAAAGGCCACTCACCTTACAAGGGTCTTACCGTCTTACCAAAACCCGTTTCATTCCTTCAAAAAAGGCATTACAGAGCACCCTGGCAGGGCCAGAGTTTTGGGTTTACGGCTGATATTGCGAGTCACAACTCTAGCAGCAACAACGCAGCAAGCTTTGCAATTATTGTTCGGAACAAGCATGAAAAGGATGACTATATAGTTCTAGCAGCCATCACTGCAGTCTAATACTGATAGGAGCCACACATTCATGAATCATAACAGCGCAGTCCACAGAATTCGTTCACAGGACTATGGCTACCTGATGAGCGAGGCGCTTCCAATTGGATTTGCCATGCTCCCAGTTTTGGGCTTTGTGCACGGCCTCCGACGTCTTTTCTGCGAAAAACACCGGCTCTTTGATGACCTTCAGAGTTTCAAGCTCGAATCCGCTGAGTGCACCGAGTTGTTTGACCACATCTTCGTTAACTCAGCGATCCAGAAGTGGTATGGCAGTACCGAAGAGTTTGAGGATTTTGTCAAAGGGCCTTTATTTTGCGAGATATCCGGCAACTCCACACAGGCTGTGGATGTGCCGTTGCAATACTGCCTTCTCCTTAGCACAGGGCCACTCAGCGTAGGCATGGATGAAACTATATCTCTGTGGGCCGGAGGGGCTTCAACACCGATTGCATCCTGGCTGTTCTGTTAGCTGGCCGATGCTGGCAGATGTCCTCTTGGCGATAATGACCTCAAATTACTATATGTCTGGAACCGTGAAGGCAATTAGAAATCCAAAATCGTGAGAAGAGTCGAGGTAACTACCTCTCTGGTGGGGCACGTCTACTCAATTTGTCTTTGCTGGGTGCTGGTCAGCGTGAAGCTCCTGTACTACCTTTGTGATCGCTTCGCCGTTGCAAGACGCCCTGGCCTTTTCAACTACGTGCAGCTCCTCTTGGATCAGAAAAGGGCCTTGTGATAGCAACTGAAAATGGGACGAGGAGTGATGATACTAGAAGTGTTTTACACGAAGCAAGGGTAGGAGAAAGAGCGTTGTGGTAGCAATGCTGTATAGGCGGCATGCTAGCGCTCTGCAAGTGCAGCCCGTTCAGAAAGGGACACCATAAGTTCAGCAGGACTTGCTTTGTTGAAAGCTTTGCTTGGGCTTGTTGAGATTCCTAGAACATGTTTGGCATACAGGTTCTCGTGGGCTTTTCAGAATGGGGATTGGACGGATGCCTTCCTGTCCCAGGCCTAATCCAAATTTGGCCCATGGTTCTGAGCTTCTGCAACAGCTGCTTCATCACAGCTACTGTGACAGTTTGGCACGGACAGGCATTGACAAGGCTCCTCTTATGCGTGGAAAGCCACTATATACTCCTGTGCTGGCAGCAGCCTTTTGCTGGGTGGGCATTTGTACTCATAGAGGTCATCGGCGGTAACCGCAGCAATGTGTTGTAATAACTGCAGCCAGCAGTTGTGTTTGCTGAGAAGCCAAGGCAGACCGTCCTCGTGTATTTGACATTCAGCGCTTGCTTCCTCATAGGGAGCTACACAGGCCTGGGAGGGGGAACAAGCTCATCCGACAGAGCGTAAGCCATGTGCATCCACAGAGGGGCTCCTCCTGTATTTTGCTTAAACGTATATAGGCACATGAACAGACAGATTCCCTGGCCCTGAGGATAGCACCAGACCACCAGCAGCATTTAATGGCCCGCTTACATCAGGAAGCTCAAGTCTTCAATCGTCAGCCATAAAGCCTAGACTTCGGCAAGACCTCAGAACTCTTATGATAATTGCTCACATCTACGCAAGTGCAGGCAGGGAGGCCATGCTTGAGAGTGGTTTGGAGGTAATGGTACTTCCCGACAGGTGAGTTGGCCTACCGGCATAGCCTGGAAGCAGCTGTTTGCCATGCTAGCATCTCGGCTGATCAGCTTTCGGTGAAGCTTCGCTTAAGCCGCGCCATGGACTCCTAGTCTAAAGCTCCATGAAGGTTTCCAATATGAATGTGTTTTATCAATTGTGCAATTCAGACGTCTGCTGGTTCCAACGTAGGTCAATCTCCTTGCCTGTTGAAGTCGGTTGGATGTAGTAGGTGACGGTTTCGCTGCTGCGATGAAGGATTCCAGAATTGCATCTAGATAGCTGTAGAAGGATTAGGCCTACAACCGTCCAAGCTTTTTCCAGGACTTGCGACCAGAAACCGCGGCTGTTGCAATGGCTTGGTGGCACTGTAGGGATTAGCAGGTGCAACAATGACACAGAACCGGATACATAGCGGTGTTTGTTGTTGCGCATCTTGTCTAGGTAACTTGCAGCGCAAGCGTATTCTTTGACATGTATCGGATTGTTTTAGACCTGTGCTTGCAACAATGCATTATGTGCAAGCCATCAATTTTGCACCAAAACTATGCCAAAGGGAGCAGTAGTTAATTACCGCGCAACTAGCCATATCATCACAGGTTAGGCTTTGGACGGGCGCGGTTGCAATGAGAATCAACAGGCCAGCATTTGAAGAGATGCGTCTCGACACGCAGCACTGAACCCCATCAAGGAATACAGTATCCATAATTGCGACCCCTATCTGCCACCAGCGCTAGAACATTAGAAGCAGCGATAGCTTCAACAAGAGCGGCAACAACAACAGTCATCGCAGGGAGGCAGTTAGTACATCAACTGCAGTACTCCCTCTCCGGCATCTAGACTTCGTAGGGGACGGCAGGAGTTCAGCATTCGGATCCCAAACCGGAATGTCTGCAAATGCTGAATCGAAGATGCCTCAACATGTCAGACGCCTGGCCATTGATGAACGCCATGATATCAGGCGTTCACGTGAACCTGTTTCTGTGACCCAAAACGATGCGGCAGTAGAACGTATTACCTACTTGTTCCTTGATAGGGTTGGTTGAATGGGTTATGGCATTCAGTACAGAGGCAATGAGCGGTAAGGTCTTAGGGACTACCATGTGAGTCCATTCCCAAGTGAGCTCAGGTAGGATTAGGGATCAGGAAGGGACAGCATCTAGCGAGAATGGTACCCCAGGCACATCTACCTTGGTGGCATGCCTGGCCTGTGGCGGGAATCGGCTTTCCCGGTATGTCTCCGCGAGCATGAAGCGTCTGGGATGTCTCGGGTCAGCCAACGATGCCAAAGAACAGGAGTGCGCTGGACGCACGCCTCCGCTTGGTGACAAGGCGTGACAGGACGGTTTTGCCTGAAGAGTTCGTGGAGCGTTCTCTCAGGTTTCTAGCTCTAGCATACTAATGCTTGTACAGCAGCAGCCTGATCTCTGCCTTCCAACAGTCTTTAATCTAGCATGTCTTATCGGACGAACCGCCCACGCTGCAGATCTGCATGTAACCAGTATGTTACCTTGGCTACGGCATTCCTTGTTTCCATAGCATGCTGCCTATGGGGGATCTGATCTGCCGCCCCGGGTGTATGCAATCTGCATTTTCTATTCTGCCATTTACCAGTTGTGCAGGCGCTCCACAGGAGCTTCCCTGCCAACGGAATGGGCACCATTACAGGTCCTTTAGTGCACTCATCGCACAGACCGGGCGATGGTGCGCGGACTGTCTTTCCTACGAGCTGCATGATTCACTCGGGACGCAGCTTCGAGCCAGAGACAAAAACGTGTTGCCCCCAAACCATGAGTGAGGTTGGGCCGAGGTGTGTACAGGGCGAAGCGGGGATTTTGATTGAAGGCTGTCATGACCCTGGCTTCGTAAAAGGAAGCAGCCTGACGTGCACATTTGTGGCCTGGAGGTGCACTGTGACACGCTGCTGCAAGCTCTGGAGCTTGCGGGGTTCACGATCTTACGCCAATCCTGGCTGGATGAGGTGGCGCCAGCATTCATATTGAGAAAGTGTTGCAACTCAGTTTATCCATTACAGCTAGGGTAGCCTACAAAAAGCGAGGAATGCACACACTAATTGTCAGCACACATTGTGCCAGTACCATAAGCAGATGCAGATCAAGGCGTATCTGGGTTTTTGCTCTTCAGGTGTTTAGCTATTCCGGGTGGAGGGCTTATGAATGTCGAATACATGTACTGCTCACCCAGAGCTACTTGTCTTCATTCTGTTTTCATACTTTTGAGGAAGTGAGTCATCGTAACCCTTGGAGCAGTAGTTACGCCAGCAGTCATGATAGCCAGTAGCAGCAGTACAAGTACATAAAGCCAAGGTATGAAGCAAGGATTGCACTTCTAGGTTGGTTGCAGTATAGAACATTGCCTGTCATTCATGCGTATGGGAGAGGTAAATCTAAATGCACTTTGCACCCCGCGGCCCTGATGCTAAACCAATCTAAACCACAAAACTCTGCAGGCTAACATTGGGTACTCTTCCTGAGACATCACTTCCTAATTACAATTATAATGTAGAAGCCGGAATAACTAGGAATATTATCTCCTGGTAGATCCTGGTTTCTTTACTCAGTAAAAGGTCCCCCCCAAACCCACTGAGAAGCTCCTGCAGTAAAGCAAGGGACCTTGCTTTCGGAACCCACCAACATGTCTCTGCAAGCCAGGTAGTGGGCCAGATAACAAGGCTGCAAACTCAGTGTTTAGGGTTTCAGGTATCGAGTTGAGGGGCAAAGCTTCGGGTCCAGGTGTAGGTTCTGATGTTCAGCACTGTCGTACTTTTCCATGTAGGTGATGAGGAGTAGTATCATGCTGACAGGCACTGCATTGCAAAGATGATTGTAATCAGTCGTGGCGACTCGCGCCTCTCTGCTAATTGCTGCTCTTCCGTAGCTTCGGCTCCAAGTCGTTGGGATTCAGAGCTGGCACTGAGACTCAATGCGAGACATTAAACGGGAGCACCTGGGCCACGATTCGTGTCCGTGGCAGTGAGCAGTGTCCCAAAGCTGAAAAATGCCACCGCTGCAGCCGCAGGTACAACTCCCTTGACCTGGATGAGTTTATGCAGATGCTGCACATGTACGAGGATTTGCTGAGCAGATGGCATCTTTACCATCTTGCAAGAACACCATGGCTAGTGCAAGAACCAAATCACGAGCGCATGACTTGCCGTCATCAATAATTGTGACTCAAGCATTGCCTTTGGTGTTGTAGGCTCCACCTGTCTGGGCGTGTTCAACTTCAACTGTAGCGCGGGTTCCAGCTGTGTCCAAACTTTCCGCCATCACAAGCGTGAGCTGCTGACTACTTTGTGACTTTTTGGGGGGTTTTGAGAGGATTGAGACCAGCGACTGAGTGGGGGCCCTCGTAACCATATTCGGGGAGCGCTAGCCAAGTCAAGCAATGAAAACGTAGTGTTTCATGCAAACTGATGACGCATAATAAGACAAACTGATTTAGGCACCAGATTTGATTTTGAGAGTGGAGCCTACCCACCTGTAAGAGCTGGGAATTTCTCATGCCGGCGATGTGTCCCAGCATGTCCAAGCATAACGGTTGCTTCTTTCAGGATCTTGTTTGCATGTATTAATTAGAGATGCGATGGGCACTCCATGCGTCCTCAATCTTGGAGTGTCAAGACTGACTTTCCGCGGTCCTTTTGGGAGCATCTGTGCCAGATGGATCTCACGTTGTAGAGCTTACCAGTTGGAGCCACATTCTGATGAGCGGCTACGTTTGTAATTGTATAAGTGTATGTAATGTCTGAACCAACTGGGACCAGGCTTGCATAACTAGAATTATCATTGGAAAATGTAGCTGTCTGCAGTTGTTATGTGCCATGATTTCTTGTAGTCTGCTCCAGTCACTCTAGGGGATTTCTTGTGGAGATCGCTATGTTCTGCTTGCTGCTGGTATATTCTGATGAGGGGAACCTCTAAACAGTCTGACAACCCTATATCATGCTCCTGCTTTGAAAACGAATTCTGTTACACCACCGCCGCCGCCAACGCCAGCACCAGCGCCGCCACACCGCCGCCGCCGCCGCCGCCGCGCTCCCGCATCCAGCACCGCCGCCGCCGCCGCCGCCGCTCCTGCATCCAGCACCGCCGCCACCGCCGCCTCCGTCACCACCACGACGACGACGACGACCACGAGCACGACCATGACTACTCCTTGTGCTACTGATGATGACGGCGGTAACCATGCGGCAGACAGTGGTAGTATCAGTGATAGTAGCAGTAAGAGTGCTAGCAGCTACAGTACAAAGGACGCTCACACGGCTGCGCAGGAGAGGCATTATGCCGAGTTCGCAAAGGTGTTTGAGCATTTCGACGACGACAAGAGCGGGACGCTTGAGGCCTTTCTGAGTCGCAGGCTAACGTTCACATATGTCCACATGCGAAAATCGACGTGTATTTATGTATAGTCCACACTGACAGTACATGCAAGTGCAGGCGTGCGCAAACCTACAGTAGGTTGCCCCAATCGCCCAAGAAGTGATTCTATCCGGTACAGACTTCGGGCTACTGGTCGCATGCAGGGTGCTGAAATATCCCGGGCACTGCTTGCTAACGAAGGTGTTATTGAATCAGCTGAGATTGCATGCTCACGAGCAAGGAAGAGTTCAGTGTTTGGATCTACCAGTTGCAATGCAGTTTAGGATCAAATTGGGGCTTCTTCGTGGCGCAGGCTCCCCTGAGCCCTTCATGAAGTTGGTAAGCCAACAGCTTAAACCAAGCGGGTAATCCTATGGCTGAGGCCGAGCAGGGAAAGGAAGTAATCAGACACCTCCACATTCTTCAGTAATCGTCACTTGCGCTGGACTGAGCTGCGCGTTGTTCACAATGATTGTACTGATAGCATGATAGGAGCGAAGAGATATGCCTGGAGCCATGAGCAAAAACATTGCAAAGCAATCCAGGAGCAACAAATAAGAGAAGCTCGCTTAAGAAGAGTACTTGCCAAAACAAAGCAAGCACCATGACAAGCTTGATCATGCTGCTCGAGGCCAATGAACTTGCCAATCTGCTGGAGCAATGCGGGATCACTGCCCTAGACCAGGCCAGAACCCAAACCCCTGAGACTCTCAGCCTGAGACTTTCGTCCTCGGTGAACAGGTGCTGCGGGCAGGATGATGTGTCAACTAGGGTTGCTGTTTGAAAACTGGCTGCATGTGTCAACGCCGTGATCCTTTGGCTGTTCTCTCACGGAACTTCCTCGTACACTAATTGTTATTGGCACGCAGGATTTGTTTCATGTACCGCATACCTTGGTTGCCTTGTAGCACTTCTTGTCTCAGTTCCATCACAAGCGCATGTAGCAAAAGAAAAAGTTTTGGGAACGGGAAGCTCTTCGTGGCGCCGGTAAATCAGAAGAATGACGCCGGCTGCTGGCATTTCTTGCCTCTGTAGTCAGTTCATCGTGGCCGGACGCCAACTGTGACAAATCTCAATTGATTAGCATGATGTTATGGACGGTGGCCATTGTTTGCGCGATTGCTTGTTGGTCTTGTCATAATAGTCAGCAATGGCACTGGATTGCGCGTGGTGCTCTACAGAAAAAGGTTTGCCGTTTCTTTTGCATCTCATGTCTTGAGCTTTCAAGTGCTTTCAGAAACTTCCGTCTGGCAGGTTCTCAAGGAAATCATGGTCGAGGCCATGCAGTGCCTTTGATCAGAACACGTGTCGTAAGCCTGATAAGCAAGATGAGCAGGCATCGCAGCGAACGAAGTTCGCAGGAGTAGGAGTGAGCAGTAGCATATGGGCAAACGTAGCAATTGCAGGCAGCAACACCGGCAATAGCAGCAGTATCACGACACATAGTAGGAGGTGGCGTGGAGGAGCAGCAGGAACCACAGCTGCAGGTTGGGTTCAAACATGGGCTCCACAATACTCTGAGCTTGTGGTGCAAGCTCCTCTACTGCCAGGGCTTAGGAAGGAAAATGCCCAACAGAATGAAGGGTCCTCTGTGCTTGGCAGTAGTTGCAGGATGTCCAAATGATTTTATTCTAGTCAGCGCGAAAGTCCAATGTGGACGCTCGATTGCATTACTTTGCTTCTCAAGCGCTTACAAGCTAGGATCCGTTTCAGCTTTTCTAATTCTGCTAGAAACGGGGGAATGCTAACCGGGGTTCGCCACATGGGTGATCAGTTGCCGGAAGAGGAGATATTTTTCCATATCGGCGCAAGCAGTCAGAGTCGTGCTGGCATACTACTACATGCATGGTATAGCAGTATAGCATGGAGCTAGTACAACAGAATCAGCAAAAGTCTTATTAGCAGGTTGCTCCCGTTGATCCGGGATCCATCACGATGGATGAGTTCAAGCCTAGCACTCAATCTCAGTGCGTGGAGAGTGGAGAGATTACTTGTTCAGGGATGCTCACATATACAGGAGAAGGGATGCATGGTTTGTGATGTACTTTAAGAATCCTTAAGACAGGGACCAGCCAAGGCGAGGCCCAAAGCAATGGCCATCGTAAATGAAAGCCCTCTCCTAGTAAGCGTGCAGTGCAAGCGAATTCTTGATCATAGGAAAAGTGTCCGCCTTGGCGGAAACTGCCTTGATGTTTTCACATGCAGTAGGTACCTACGTGGTCACTGCGGTTTTCCCAATTTCTAAAACACGCTTGCTGGTAGCACATTTTGGTTTCTGGATTCCTGGCACTATCAGCAAAACATCCGTCTTGAGAAAGGCAAGAGCAAGCCATGTTGGTCGTCAAAAGAACGCCAGTTGTGTATGTGCCAAAATCGTTCCGCCTTTTGGGAGCTCCTTTGTTTGATACGCTGGTGATCCTTTTGTTTCGTGAGTATCATGTGTAGGGGCATGAGTTTTGCTCCATGTACCGGGATGTCTGGCGATGCCCGTACAGTATTCCCACGCAAGCTGGACAAGCACCATATAGACTGGCTGCACCAATTCCCTGTTGCAAGCATTTTTTGCTCCATCATGGTACCTGGCACCTGCACATTGCAGGCGGGTCATCGAGATCATCCATGTCAACGAGGCTTGAACCCGATCCCGAAGTTTTGCCGTCTTCCCTTCTTGCGTGTCTATGTCCCTCCAGAAGCAGTGTACGCGTCAACAGCCGGCTAGAGGATGAGAAAAGTGTAAAAAGAACACCGCTTCAAACAACAACGGCCTAGTCTACAAATGGCAGCAAGCTTTACACTGTTCTCCAAGCTCCGGTACCCTGGAAGGGAGAAGTCCTCCAGCATACCTGAAATTCAATCCACAAGCATAGAGATATGGTATGATACCTCCCAATTCCTCAATGCTGTCCCTGAAACTCCTTCGCTTGTTGTACATTGTGTTTGGACCGCTGTTGCCTGCACCAGGGTTTCTCGTCCCGGGAGATTATCAAGCTCAAGGACTGCAGCCATGCTGACCCAGCAGAAGCAGGTGGTGGTAGACGGCCTATTACTACAGGGTGAAATATATATATATAATATATATATATATGTATATGGATAGATAGACAGGTAATATAGGAATAATGGAACATGACATGGAAACTATAGGGAGTGCATGGGACATATTGGGGTTATGTTCCTCCTTTTTCTCATCCTTGCCTTGTCCGTGTGTTCCTTCGTTTTCACCTCTGCACCTTCTTCCATTTCCTCACGCAAGGAGGTGTTTCGCAAGTTTGACTTGGACAGGCCTGTGGCTGTTCCCATGTTGGAGGTTTGGGACAGCTGGTTTAGGGACATGGCCAGCATGCAAGCTAGTCTATCCTCACTGCTGCTGTTGCCACAAAACTCATGGCCAGGAAGCCAGTCACACATAGATATTCTCTCTTGAGACCATTGGTAGCGTAGTGCCAATGAAGTCACTGATTGACTGGTTGTCAAGTTGCGCAGCCTGAAGATTAACACGCATGGCCCTGCCTGTTTGCTGAGCAGAGTGCTAGCTTCTCTCGGTTTTCCTTATGATATTTAGATTCGCGATGGGATGATGAAGAGCTCATCCTGCCGGCAAAGTGCGAGACGGTAAGACGAGTCTGAAGTTGCAGGATGGAGGATTCCAGTAAGTCTAGTAGGCCTGTGCTTCCGCGATGTGGAACCACGTGCACATGACAAGCTGGTCCTTGTCCTCCTAATCCTAAATCCAACCCCTAGACTCGGAACCTCAAACTAGCCTCCAAACATCCCATCAGCCCAAATCGTAAGCCTTCAACTCGTCGAGGGGCGGCACCATGGACACCAGCGAACTTCACAAAGCTATGGCATGGCTCGGCTTTGGAATGACCAAGGAGGCAGGGGCATGATGAGGAAGCTGCCAGAAGCCCGTCTGAGAACTTCCACCTTTGCTTACTGGGGCTTAGTAGAGAATAAGGGAAGACAATCTCCATATATAACATGTTCCCCTATTCCCGGTTAACCCCCAGTAAGTTTGGCTGTCAGGGTTTTGATCACTTCTTTGACAGCAGGAGGTGTCCGCAATCTCTGATGGCTGCGACATTGGAGGCTCGTTTGAAACTGCAACATCCTCATCAGCATACCTTCTTATCGTGGTTGCACATTCAAGAGAGTGGAGAAATTACAGTTGCGGATTGGGCCATGATTGCCACCCATCCCAACGACATCCACTGCACTGTCCAACTAAATTGGCGTCTGAATCACACAAACCACTATGTAATCTAAATTCTTTTGTTCTTACCATTTTCCTTTCTATTTGATTCTCCATGAGAAGGGAGTTTCATTTCTGGCCCCCGACGTTCCGAAGTAGGAATCTTGGTGATCATGCAGGAAGCAACAGGGAGACAAAGGGAGTGTGAGGGAAGCACATTCAAAAGCGTAATTATGTGGCAAAGTCTGAACATCAACATGCAAGCCTGGAGTTCGATTCTAAGTGAAAGGGGTGGTCTTGAACCTGTAATCGAACACGCGGACAGATGTCGGATGTGAGAGGATGAGCTAGTGCCATTGCTTAGGCAACTGGAGAGAGTGAGAGTATGTGCTGAGATCTCAGGGTTCAAGGTCTTCAAAAAGGGCCTGGGCAGGTAAAGGCACTCTGGAGGAGTGTGAATTCTTCGGCTTCATGCGCAAGGTGAAGGAAAAGGAGGCTGGTGCGTGCTGCGACAGTTGCTCTGTGTTGGGCCTGGCCTTTTCCATGAGTCGCACAGATGGCTCAGCGTGCACTCCCCGCATCGCCTTCTAAAGCCCAGGCAATGCAATCTAGATCAATCTAGAATCTGGAAGCATATTTAGAGTGAACAGCCCGAAGCTCCGTCAAAGCTTCAGAAGTACCCCAGATTTGGATGGTGAAGCGGGAGCTGAAGAAGCAGCGACCGGTGGGCGGAGCTGTGCCGCGCTGCCAGATTCAGAGAGACAGAGTTCCTCCGGTACCTCCAGTACAATACTAGAAGCAATCATAAGAATAATAGTAGTAATAAGAATAGTAATGGTAGTGATATTAGTAGCAGTGATAAGAAGAATAATAGTAGTAATACGGTACCTCTCTTCGGAGGGGTGCAGAGCTGTGAGAAGAAGAAGTCCTCATCGAATCTGGAAGTGGAAGTCTGCTCCAGAATTTTTGACCTCGTAGGGGTTTCCGGGATTAGGGGGTTCTTTGGGTAATGGTTTAAGGTCAGGCGTACATCATGATCCACCTGAAATCTTCTAGAAAAACTGGATGAACTCAGCATTAGCTTGGTTAGCTTGGTATAGGCTGTTCAGCTGCTTCCTTATGCAGTTTAGATGATTACCCCAAACCCTTCACTGAGGTACATGCAGAGGCAGCTGGATCGAGTGCTGAGGACCCCACAGAGTCCTTTGAGAGGAATTGGGAACAGCGGCTCCAGGTTTGGGTATCAAAGGTATTAGGGTTTTAGGGGTTTTGAGTACATTTCTGTACGTAAGGACTGCAGGAGGACTTGATTCGCCGAAGGTTCAGGTTTAAGCCTTTTCATGCCTTTTCCCGTGAAGCCAGCTTTAGTGTTAGCACTTTACTGAAGTCAAGGTTCCCTCGTGTTCCCGAGATTCCTCCAAAGAAGATCCTGCTTCTGGGGTGCAGGGTTTAAGGCCAGCCAAGAGGACCATAGAGAATTTTCTAGCACCCCATAGAACTCCGAACACCTTTGTCAAAACCTGACCTAACAAAGAGCTCTTCCAGGGCTCTGGGCTACATCCCGAATGCACAAGCCATCCGCGATGCTGCTGAGGAGTGATGCCGGGATGAAACTACCAGGGTCATTCTGGTAGTCTACGTTTATGGACCATGAGGGTTTGTCATTCCTGGTAAGCATAGCAATCATTAATCATGATGGAGCGGACTGAAGCATTGGTGAAAAGAAATCATCCAGGCAATCCCACCTGCGAGTGGGTGGGGAAGTAGTAGTGGCAGTCATCGTCGAGGTCGTCGTCGTCGTCATCGTCGACGTCGACGTCGACGTCGACGTCGACGTCGACGTCGTCGTCGTCGTCGTAGTCGTGATGGTCGTCATTGTTGTGATGGTCGTCGTCGTGGTGGTCATTGTGGTGGGCATCGCAGTGGTTGTGCAGGTGGTCCACAAAAGTGAGGAATGTTGGTTTCTGGGTTGGCTTTCACATACCAAAGTTATGGGTCGATATCCAGAGCCAGCACAAACAAACACCTGTCCTGACGTGTTCTGAGGGCTTTGACTTCGGTCAACGGGTCATGGTGACTAGTGGGCGCCATTGAGTGGCAATTTCCCTGCAGGACGCAGGCATCATCCGCCCCAACCTTGCCGAGGTGCTTTTGCAGCTTTACAGGATTGCGGCTCTCCCAAAATCTGTGCCGCCACCTCATGCACGCACTTGCATGCTCCTATGATCACCTGCATATTTGGTAGCGGCTGCTCCCCAGCGAGTAGTCATTTTTCGAGTCATGGTTCCATGTTTAATATTTGGGGGCTGCTTTCACATGGATTTAGCAGTGCTGTTCTGGTCTTGTTCATTGGAGACGGCGAGAATGCGCGCCAGAGTCCAGCAAGGCCATGCGTCAAACCAAAAGAATTGGGAATACTACTCGCTATTACTCTTTGGAAGCCCTTGTGCGAATGTTGCACTCCATAGTAGCATGATACAGACGTATACATGAAATGCCTCAAGCGTCTCCATCCCCTGTGGGATGAGTCGCTCGTTTCCTAAGCGATCTTGGACCTGCAACGTTTCTATGGAAGCAGCCTAGCTGCTTGTGAGTTGCTAGGGCTCACCACCCCTCAGAGCCAAAACCTTTTCAAGACTGCTTTGTAGCGCTCAGGCACACAACCCAGAGCCTAGACTCCTAGACCCTGAGAACTCCCTGTATTTGTAAAAACTTCAGGGTGTGGACCTCTATGGCCAGGGTCTGCCTGCCACGACTTCTGAGACATTCTTTAAAGGAGATCAGTCGGATCTGATGGCTTACATAGGGTTTGGGGTATATGAATGGTATTGCTGTTATACAGGGTTTACAAAGGCATAGTCTTTAACAACTGACGAGGCATCTAACTAAATGGCTGGAAATCGGATCCAGGATTCTCGGCCCTAGGCCGAAACACCAAAGCCGAAAATAGCTGAACCCCAAACTCTCCATGGGAATCAGGATCAGGTCATACAAGATACCACACTGCTAGGATGCTTGTTTTAGAAAGGGATCGAGGATGACGCAGAGCAAGGAGACTATCTCGAAGGCTCACGAAGCCTGTACTCGAGTCACGCGCATGCTTGTGGTGGGAAACCTGACAACTGCGGATGAAGAATGCATACTTAAATCTTCTTTTGGTTCAGAAGTTCAAGTTTCAGGGTAAATGAGGTCATGGGCGAGCCAACTTCATCCAAGGATCCGCAGCCGAACATCAACAAACATCGTGCTACATCTTGCTCTCGTGAACCAAATAATAGCAGTGTTCGTCGTCTCACCACAAAAGCGGTAGGAATTGTGCCCTTGCATGCTAGGGAGCTGTCTTGGCCAGCATGGCAGGCAACCATCCATGGAAGCCCGCTGTTGCTGGTGGAATTTGCAAGACGCCGGCCACCCATGTTCACTGCTGGACATGCCGGTAGCATTGTTTGGGGGAGCGGAGGGCGGCCGGTTCTCAAGAACTTGATGAGTTTCAGTAGACAGACCATTTTCAGCCTCAGCAATTTTCCAGAATGACTGTGTCCTACTGCTTTGTTCTTCTACAGCAGAAACCACATTCAAACACTTTCTGTCGACGGAGGCTCAGCGGCAGCAGGCCACTACTGCACAGATGTGGCTGCTTGTGCATCTCGAAATGAGTAGCCGAGCTGTAGAGCATCTAGCATTGTGGAGATTTCTGAAATTTGGCTTCGCGCAAAGTCAATCCGAACAGTGAATGATGCTTCAATGATGGCAAGAAAGGCCTTCAGCCCAGACATGTCTCCCAACACAAAAATGTGACAATACGTATGAGGATCCCTATCAGCCCCTAGGAAATTCCCACGTGATCCTTGCGAGCCTTAACCCGCGTTTTGAATGTCACGAAAGCCCTATGCCCTTATCTGCAAACCATGGTTGCTAGCTTTGGAACCACCTAAACGGCTGTAACAGGCGCACCAGCGTTGGCAGCACAGCTGTCCGTCGGGCCTTCAGTTTGGAGTCACTCAAGATCGAATTGTTAGAATAGGGTTATAGAAGGATTATATTGGGGTTATGTAAGGGCTATATTGGGGTGTCTATAGGGTTTTTATTACACGAGATTTCACGAAAGGGGGGGTAATGGGATCGTCATGAAGAGCGTCAGGGAATATCTTTTGAGTGTATTTTTTCGACGCCTAAAGTCTACAGCAACTGTATCTACCACCATTACTTGCTGAGACCTGATCAGCTGTCTCACCTTGCCAATGACCAAGGCTTTTGTTCGTCTCACCACACAAAAACGTGGATCATGTGGAGTCAACTTTCTATGTCTGCGAGGTCTTCCATTTGTGTTGGTGCCGCTGCACCTCGTGCGGCCTACAATAAGTCCAAAAGCCCAACCCCCTGAGTGTACCGCTTCTGAGACACCACGCCCTGTAATCCCCGAAGATCTTGGGATCTTTGCCCAAGGGCCCTGTTTTGGGACCCTGCCTTTGAGGTCGACTCTCCGCTCTGTCAGCCATCTCCGGGGCGGGTCGGAGGGATTCAAGCAACCACAGCAAGCCCTGCCTGTTTAAAGAATAGGGCTCCTGTGCCCGTGCCATTTAAGCAAGGTTCGTACCGGGAGCATGTTGGTTTAAGAAAGAAAGAAGTGTGGGGAGATTCCTGTCCTCTACTTCATGAGACTGCACCTGATTGTCTAGGGTGTAGGGTCATGTATCTCTTTTGTAGGACTTCTGGGTTGCTGTTAAACTTAACTCATGACACGTGACGGTTTAGCTTCTGGCTTCTGAAGAATGGGACATGATGCACAGCAGGGTCCGCAACCTGCACATCAACAAAAAGGCCTCAATCAGATTCTTTGGACTGCGTCTGCGCCAGCCATGAACGGCAGGTCGGGCAAGCAGCACTTTTATGCCACCCGCCCAGCCGTCGATCTGTGTGCTTCAATCTTGGGGATAAGCTTTTTCTTCCTTGTGACAGTGACGGCCTGATTCAAGCTGTGCCGTCAATGCATGAGGGTTTACTGAAAGGCCTGCCGGTAATCGGTCTCTGAGCTTGCATTTTGGAACTCAGAAGCTAAGACAGGTTGGAGTGGCTGGCCAGGACACTGTTTCCGAAAGCCTCTACAACAAGGTTTGTTGTTTCAGGATTCGATTGCAAATCTGTGATCATCGTCGCGCGATGCCACGGGACAGGGCATCCTAGCCTTCACCCTTGGCACACTACACCCATGCCAAAAACCAGCACTGACGATTCCATCGCTGAGGCCACATCAGGACGTCAATGTCGTGATGCCGAAGACCATCACAATCTCAAACTTCTTTCTTTTCTTGGAGGCTCGCCAATCTAGATTGGGCTCAGCAAGCTTTGGATCCAAGCGATCCGGGATTGAATTGGTTTGGATTGGATTGGGGGCTAATGAGGCTCCCAGCGGAGTTACTGAAGCTGCCTTGGCAACTCCGTATTCCCGCGTTGTCCTTCGCGAGTACGCGAAGGCTCTTCATGTTGTGGCATCCCGCTGCACATGAACCCATTATATGCATTGGGCAAAGAGCCAGATGGCTGGTGCGGCTTGAGGGGCTTGTCAACTCCCTTTCGCGTGCGCGCGCGGACTTTGAAACTAGTTAAGGCGAGGCTTCACAGAAGTGACAGGCCCATACAGATGGGGCATCTGGGATTGCGGTTACCAGCTTTGGCAAGGTGCACTCGGCTGACAGCTGGAGTACGCTACTACGCTACATACTACAGGTATGCCAGGTATGGTACGTGCGTGGTGGCTCTCAGGATAAGGGGATGCTGGAGTTTGCGCTTACAACTTAACGTGTCCATGTGCTGACAAGGCGTCCAGTGACGAACAAGCAGATGATGCCAGAATTGCAGCATTTGGGTTGCCGAAGATGTTTGCTTTTACAAAGAAAAGTGACACTCGTAATGTCTGACTGCTCGGTTGCGGACAAGATTGTTTTGTAAAGAGCGAATTGTGATAGGACAACGACGAGACCCAAGATATCCAGTCTTTTACAGTCTTGTAAACATTGATCTTGATGGCCAACTTGAGCCTGCAGGTCTATCGATACAGAGAAGGCCTTGACAGGAAGCAGGCCTGACTTCATGACGGGGCTGCCAGTAGTACCCGTGACTCGTGACGGTAGTCATACACTTATACTGTTATACTTGCAACTTGTAATTAGGTACCATCCCGGCTTCTACATTGACCAGAGAGTCTTGCTATGATGCTTGCACGCGGGTGGCAGTATAGAAGCTGCGAAGCAGACTCCAGTCTTTGGCTGTTGCGTAAGAACTGAAAGAGGACGAAGGACAGCGTGCTGAATGAGGGCCAATTTGAGCATTGGGTTCTCGCACGAACCGAGGCTTCTCTAAGTATAATTAGTGTAGAAGAAGGCCACAGGCACAAGAAACAAGGGACATTCATTCCAAGTTGGATGAAAAAACGTTAGCCATATTCTGAAGGTTCCCGCGATATCCATAGCAGTGAACCATCCAAGATGCTCGCTGGGCAGCTAGCATGCCTGCGTCTCCTCTGGGGGGCTAGGCTAAGCTGCTAACGAGTCCCAGTCTATGCGAGGGAAATAGGGCTCCTAACAAGTGCCGAAGAGGCCAAGCCAAGTTTTTGGGACGCATGATTCTGTCCGTCAGCAGGGTCCTGTTCCATACTACTTAGACAATGCGTGAAATTACTGGTCAATTTGTACTGCTGACCTGACTCAGATCATGGAGCTCGATGCAGCCTTCAACAAGTACGATCGTCATGGCACCTTGCTTTGAAAAGCAGTCATGCCTACAAGTTCTGCCTCTCCGCCATGGAGCAGCGCAACCAGACTTCAAGCACGTGTTGGCTTTAGCACAGGTAGTGAGGCAAGCGCGGTACACTTCCTAAAGCTCCTCGAATTCCTGATCCAGAAGTTGCTATCCAGAGCGCTGGTGCTAGCATGTGAAGCTGAAATTTGTTCCGAAAATGCAAGGATTTAGAGTTCAAGTAGATTTGTTGGTGCAAAGGTTATGGAGAGATCGATGTCAAAGACGTTGGCAAAGCGCTGTACTCAGCTTTGTAAGGCTGGAGAGTTGAAAATGAGGATAATACAAGCATGCAGCAGTAATGTTGGCCTTGTCTAAATACCGCGAATGAGACGTTCAGCTTGCTAGCGTTTGGGGTATGGCGCTTTGTTTCCTCCAACTGAACCTGTGACTTTGGCTAGCAAATCGTCGCTGCTTCCCTTCTCTGAATTCGCAAGGCAAAGCCTATGAAGAGAGCTCATTGTGGGGTATCCGGGACGCTGGAATATCATAAGTGACCCACTTATGCTTGCTAGCTAGCTCTAAAATTCATGTTTTGCAATCGCAACTCTTTCAGTCGTGGATGGACCTGCAGGAATGGGTAAGCCCAGTCCACTGCAGGTTCTCCGCTGGATGGGATACTCGGCCAGCTTCAACGTGCAACAGATGCTCATCAAAGAGGTGCATGGTCCCTTGCAATGTTGCAGCAGAAGAGGAGCCTGTAGGATGCAGCTGTAGCTTGCTGGGGGTTAGTAGGGAGTAAGTTGCGGACTAGGTGAATAGATTAGATTAGATGGGGATTATTTTCCCTTATTCCCTACTAGCCGCCAGTAAGGTAGCCTGGGTGAGAAACGCAAAGTTCCAGGTGGACATAGACGAGTCTGAGACATTGGATGCTGTCGAGATGAAAAAGCTTGTTCGGAAGTTCCAAGAGAAGGACAAGACCTACGTAGTGTTTCTTTGAGGCATGCAGCTTGGGACGTGGAACAGTTCTAGGATATTTTAGAAATTTGAATGCGGCCAGCAGCGAGTTTAGGTCGCGCGTGCAGTTGAGCTGCGACAAAATCCTGGGTGATTACGGCTTATATAGAACTGACACAATTTGTCGGTGCATGCAGATCATGGGAATGGTAAGGGTAAATGAAGCGATGACATAGCAATTAATGTTACGTGATGGCAGGACGATAAGAGCAACAAACTTGCCTGAGGGTAGCGAGTAGAGCAGTAAATATTTGTCATGTTGGGCGGGGCACAGGAATGAACCGTGGGAGTGTGATACGTTCTTACACATGACTCCCGAAACCCTGTCGGCCTGTAAACAAAGTGTTGCTGTCATCCTTATGATGGTGTCTTGCAGCGGTAGTTCCACTACTGTTGCTACTTTCGTTTCAGTTTCGTTTCGTTCTGACCACTGTGACTATCGAGCTATTGCGATGGGCAGTGCTTTAAGGTTTGGATGACTTCACAGGCATGGGTTGGCTTGTCAGGAAGTCTTTGGTCCTCATGACAGGATGATGTTCTTGTGCGTCAAAAAAAATGTGGTAGGTTGCCTTTGACATGGCCTGCGAGATGCCTGCTACACGCAGGAATTAACATCCTGGACAACGGCCTTTAACAGCAGCCTGGAGAAGGGCTCCCAGCATCTGGAGGCCATGGCAACCTCAAAGTGCTGTCAAGTGTCGCAGGCCTCATGTCTGCTACGGCGCGGTCGACTGTTTTTTTTTCAGTTTTTTCATTGGAGATGATATGGTGCGTTGGATTGGAGAATTGGGCAGTCCTAGCCCCCACTGAGACTGTTCCAGAACCACCCCAATTCAGCAGCCGCATTCAGGAGCCACGATTCATATAGCGCGATTCAGGGTTTGGGTAGTGGACTGGTGGCCGAGTCTTGGGTGCTTGTGTGTGCATGATTCCACTCCCATGTTCGCAAGTCCGCTTGTCTGGCGCACAAACCTGACCTTATCTTGACCTAGCCGTTGGCCTTGAAAGCTTTGTGTCTGTTGTTTCGGCGCAGCGCCATCATAGCTGAGATTGGGCATGATGATGCTGGGGTATGCGCTGTATTCACGAAGGGTACCCTTTTGCCAGCTTTGTCATGCGGTCAGGTGTCCCCGCATTGGCCTTTCTTCTGGTGTGCTTTGTTTATCCATTTCCTGCTGGTAATCAGATAGCATTCCGAGGCCTGTGATCCTCAACTCAAATCCCATGTCGCACAACCTGTGCTTGACAGGTGCCCGCATGTGTTCGCACCCTGCGTAGCCTGGGCATCAAGGCGGGGCATCGAGGGTAGAGAGCAACCCATGTCTTTTCGCACATCACGTGTTTGCTCTGGTATTGCTGACTCCATTGGTGTTTGCCACCTCCTGGTTCAGTTGGATTTTTCCGGATTTCTCTCTCTCTCCCTCTCTCTGTCTGACTCTTGGCGTGCATGTAGGAGACAGCAAGAGCGTTTTACTACAGTCCTATAGGGATTGTCAAACATGGCCAGCAGTATGCCGCGCGTGGCATACCTCAGAGCAAGGCAAGGGCGCGGTCTTGCTTGGGATGCAACTTTCGTGGAATTGTGGAGATGCCACGCTCTCCTTATCCTGCAACAAGACCACTCTGAGGCGACAGAGGCGGAGGTCGAGGAAATCCGCAGGGGCCGCAGGAAACAAGGGACTGTACTGTACTCAAAGGAGATACAGAAGGGCTGCCAATTCAGGCTTCGGGTCACTCATAGGTGTCGAGTTTGCCGCGCTGATTGTGAGCATACTGTGGCAGACTTGACAATCAGTGCAAAGGTGCCAGCATTGCTGCCAGCTTTCCAACAAGCAGGAAGCGCCGTTTCAGCAACGGGCTCAGATCAAAGCTGTTACTGTCGGCTGCTGACATGCTGCTGATGTTAGGCTCTCAGGCGTTCTGAGGCTGTAGCGTGCTTCTGCAGAACAGTGGGATTGGAATTGTCAAGCCGACAGCCGTAGTGCAGCCCTTTCCTATTCAAGGGGGAGACTACTTAGCAGAATGGCTCAGGAACAGCGTGAACTGAGAAGCGCTCTGCGCAATCCTACTTCTGCAACATGACATGACAATGCCTTTTTTTTGCTCAACAACTTTTAGGACTATCTTGTATAACATCCTGTAACCTCAGTTTGTTTCTGGCAAGGCTCGATCTTGGCCCCAGCGCAGGAAGCGAGCGCAGCCCCAACCTCAATGAAGGGGGCAAGACAAGCTACTCCACCACTAAGTGAATAGGGGGAATATCCCCGCTTGTTGGCTACTTCTTGTATATTGAAGGGGACTTTGATGATTGCAGGCCGGGCAGAACCCACATTTCACCTGGATTTGGACCAGCTTCCCGTTTGCAATGTTATCTGCAGCCATACCGCAGTTCCAGTAGGTTAGCAGAACATGCTCAGGCAAAACGTGTATCAGCAGCCAGATCAGTAAAGTCAGGTTTTGCAATACTAGTTGAAAGGTGACTTTCTGAAATCAGGGACCCAGGGAGGAGAGGTAGTCCCCAAGAGGATTCCGAGTGCTGCTGAGCAGCAAACCAATCAGACACCCTGGACCTGTTTCCAGAAAGGCTTAACCTTGTATCCCTGCTCGCTACTACCCCCCTGGATCCTTGAAAGTTTCTGCTGTTAGCCGAACCTTGTGCCTGAGGCCTGATGCTGATGTTGGGTGCAATGAGAACAACAGCAAGTGTAGTAACTGATGCCTATGCGAAGTAGTAAGCAGTCCTTATAGGTCATAGTTGGACACTAGTATGAGAAATATATAGTCTAAACTCCTATAGTATCCCCTTCATAACCCCTATTGTGGTTCCCTGTATCATCCCTTTACATAATCCCCTACGTAACCCCCCTTTTACTTTAAGGAGTTAAGACTATAGCTCAATATGGGAACAGGACCGTAGGACGACAGACTTTGCCTTCTGCGACAAGGCCAAGCAGGGCCCACCAGTGAGCATGCTTCTGAGCCGACCCAGCAAGGACCACCAGCCGTGTCTAGCTTGTTGTTCACAGGGGATGGGAAAGGGGCCATTTTGGGGGTGGGGGCTTAGGGCTTGAGGAGTGAAGGAATGGAAAAGAACATGGAAACTACTATAATAGGGGTTATACAGGGATATGGAAAAGAAAATGGAAACTGTAGTATGTAGGGTTTATATATGTTTATATAGGGAAAATGGAAATTACCACGTCGTTGGGGGATAAAGCGGGGCGACTATACGGCCATTTCCTCCATTCCGCGTGGCCAGCAGACTCATAGTCGCCATCCTGTGATTCCATTATCGTATGTATATCATAGTATACTATAGTATATTATTGTATATTCTATATGGTATATTATGGTATATTACAGTATAGCACGAAATCTGGCAGACATACCCTTAAAAAATCCTTTGGCTTGAGCCCGGGCAAGCACTTTGAACCGCCCATTGAAGTCCTGATGGATGGCCGCGAAGCCTTCAGTCAAGATCCCCAACAAGGTACCTGACCCTGCAGACATCATGACTGCAAGAATCTGCGAACCCAAAAACGCCACCATCCTTGTCAGTTTTTTCAAGTACCTGCATCACTACGAGTCCTATGTCTGAAGCACAAACAGACTGCCCTCTTTTTACAATCAAGGCTCAATGCAGGTATGAACCCGCTTGCCCATCTTTTACTTGTAACAAAGTAATATGGCCCGCAGAAAGAGATCGCTGAAAAGAATCCCGGCTCCTCATCAAGAATTATGCAGCTAGCATTATTTGAGAAGGACGTGCTCTCCATCACTTCTGGCATTCGCAGCAGCTCCTCAAGCTTTGCTGCCATCTCCTCCAGCTCCAGCAGGGCTCCCTGAAGCTTTTGGATACGAGTCGAGTTCCTAAGAGAAGCCATGAAGAGTTTCGAAGAGCTCAAGGGATATGTATATGATGCCGGTCCCCCAGGCCCCACCCTACCTCACCCCCCATTGTTTGGTCTTCCAACCCGAGCCCAGACCTCTCAAAAGCACCAACAGTCACAGGGATGGTGGGGTTTTGCTCGCGATCCAAGCAGCTGTCATCGGTTCTGATTTTTCGATTTCGAACATGCCAGCAGTCACAGGAATGTTTCATGTCCCACACGAAACAACCAGCAGGAGAGAGAAAACCACCCGCTCCTACAGGACGAGGAGAAAGGTCTGAACGACCTGAGGAAAAATCAAGGCTGAATGCTACAGTTACAGGCTTCTGCCAATTCCGCCAATTCCATATCAGTGCTGCTCACACGACGAGCGACAGTGGTTTGCACAATTCATCATAAAGGTAACAGTTTTCGGATCGCACTCTCTGACAACCTGCACCGCACGAAGACGGGAGGCAGAGAAAGGCTACCCACTCCCCACGGGGAGAAGCAGATTTCACTAGTTTCAACACACTGTAGGTCTTCAGTCTTCATTCTGCATGGGAGCGGCCAATTACAAGAATGCTTACAGACTAACTGTGGAAGGGCACACCACGGGGTGGACAGGGGGTAAGATGAGAAGAATCTCAACAACACCGAACCAGGGGGGGTCAGATCGGTGGGTTTGCAGCCTGGGATCAACTGCGGGGTATGTAGGGTGTAGTGGTTCAGGTCTTTGGCTGAGGCTTTTTTGTGTTTGAAAATGGAGAATTAAACGGAACATGAAATGGAAAGAACGCTAGCGTATAAGGGATAAAGGCAGGGCTACGGAACGGATAAACTTCAGCTGTGTGAAGGACAACTAGAGACACAAGGCGCGGATTGGCCATCTAAAATGCTAAGCTGACCGGCCCCCTGATTCACGGGTTCCGTGTGGACACAACGTCCCTTATTCAGCTGGCATCTACAGTCCGGCCAATTCTTCAAAGGAGCGTTCAGGGCAGTATATCTTACGCTGAGAAACGTGCAAGCCCAACAACAGAAATTTTTCCCCCAAGGGGTGTGCATGAATCAAGCCAGAGATCCAAACTTTGAATCATGGAGAAACGGAGGTTCAGACGACGAGCACGACGAAACGTCGGAGGATGATGTGGAGGCCTAGTCTAGTGATATCGCACGAGCCATGGTTTGCTTTCGGCGGTACAGTATGCACAGTTTGATTCGCTTGTCAGCGGGTGCTGCAAAAATCCAAGGGCCCATGCCTGTGCAAAAAGCATGAGACTCAAGATCCCAGCATGTCTATGGGCGCTTAAAAGTGGAAGCACTTCGGAGCAGCGAGCATTTCTGTGTGTAGCTGTGTGTCAGGACTACACGGGCAAGACTATCGATTTGGCTCTATTCCACCTTATCTGCGCCAAGCTCGTGTCCGATGTGGGAGACTTGACGTTGCTTGAGTGTGCATTGATACGGTGATAAACTTCACTGAGAAGGGTCCATGAAGAAAGGGTACGATGTACGTTTTCGGTTTAGAACGAGCAACAGCAGCAGCGTAGTTGTTGCCCTTTTTGCCACAGAATAGGCTTTTCTGACAACTGCATCATCACCTTCCGCGACGTTGTACAGCCTTGAAGCTTTGAGCACGAGACAGCCTTGGCTGCTTTCAAATTGCAGATTTCTCCAAAACAGTTCCAACACCAAACTTCATACACACGTCAGAATGTGCCAACCCCCAAAACCCAGACTTGTTTTCACCTGCAAAAAGCCATGGCGCGAGCGGCTCCGCGGCTGACACATCTTTTCGGGCTCCTCCGGGCCAGGCCAATCCGTCCCGCGGCCTCTGCGCGCTTTGCGCGCTGCGCATCCTCCACTCGGGAGGAGCATTTCCTGGATGTAAACGGACGGAAATTGCAGCTTGGAGCCGAAAGAGCTGAACTGCGCATCCGAAATATGTGTGACATCTCCATGTTGTTGGGCTGCTTGGTGGAAGGTACGTGTTGACAGCGGGAGATCTGAAGAGTTCGCCAGGCTTGCCCCATGTGGTTGTGAGATTTTATGGTTCCATGTATGCAGCCTATGCTTGTTCCAGGTCTGCCTGTGATATGTCTACCTGGTGCCATGGGGACGGCAGAGACGGACTGTGAGTGGGGTCTCCAGGGTTTCAGAATGTGGCCCAAAAGACTTCAACAGTTTGTGGCGCTCACATGCACGTTGCACTTCCAATGGCTGCAACTCATCGGGGGGGGGAAGGATTTCGCACCGCAACTGGACGGTTTGTCCCAGCGGCATGGTGTGATAGCTTTCGATCCACGGGGCTATGGTAAGCCCGGCACTCAGATGGGACTTACTTGATCTGGCAGCTTCTGAGAACTGAATATTAGGGCCCAAGGCCAATTAGAGGATTGTGCTACCGCAAGGGAGATTCCTGATGCAGCGCTCGGCATTGGAAATGTTGGGCTTCGATCAGCGCGTGCAAGGTTTTATCTGGCTTTGTAGATCTGGCCGATGTATGTGTTGGATACTTAACACAAAGCTGAAGAAAGTCACAGTTTCTTTTTCATTCTGGCCGTATTATATGTCCCTATATTAACAATAGATATATGTGCCCATATCTATATATATATATACACACATATCGATGTGCAATTCAATCCACCTCCATAGGGTTGCATAGTCCTGCTCAGCTCAGCTTGTACCAAGGTCTCGCCCACCCAATCGCCGGTATCCAGCGGATTTCTACCATTTGGATGCCTCGGATGCTGCAGCCATCATGGACTCTCTAGGTGCATCAGGGTTTCAGGGTTGTTTGCGGTTTCATCGCCACGCCGCGTTTCTTTCACCAATATAGTGGCCAAATTCATCCAAATTCGCTTTGCAGGCATTGCCTCGTACAACGTGATCGGTTGGAGTGATGGCGCGATTTCGGCCACGATCCTGGCAGCAAAGAGGCTGCTGAGTTGTGCAAGGAGTGTTAAAGCGTTGTCAGTGCAGAGCTGTGCTGAGAAATGAGTGCGTTTATGATTTGACAAGTGCGGCAAGTACGTTTCATCTCTCTACAAAGATTTGGCAGTACAGTTACATCTGCTTTGCATTATCCTTGACAGGCCAGAGGCTGTCAAAAAGCTGGCCGTTTTCGGGATCCAAGGCCACATGAGAGTTTAATGCCAGGGCCTACAGCCGGAACAAAACTGCACCGCCCGGCACTTGTATTGGGCCCTGCTGTGATCACTACAAAAGATTCCAATTCTTTCGGTATTCCGTTCTTGTGTTTCAAGCCTCTACCCCGGAAATGCGCAGCAGTTTAACCGACGTATGGGGTTCCTGAAGCAAAGCAGAGACAAAAGTGCTTCACGAGATTCAAGAGTGAGCAGTATATCATAGGGCACGGATGTTTGTGGTTGCAGAGAGGAATGTTTAGTTTCAATGGAGGCTAAACATGTGCAGGTCCAGCACATCATCACGAGAGTTTTTGCCTTGGGGTCGCAAGGCTCCTGATATCGAAGCTCATTCTTGTTCTATCACCTGTACAGGCAGTAGTATAGGATTTTGAACGACTACGAATACTGCGCTCATCGTCTTCTCCTCCGTTTCAGGAAATTATGGTCTTGCTCGATTACTATCTAGCTACTTCCACTGCTACTGCTACTGCCACTGCTTCCACTAGTACTGCTACGCTTATTAATCAAACTCAGTCAAGCGCCCATGATTACATAGAGCATCATGGGAGGGTTTCTGATCCTTTTCTTCCCCATAGCTGAAAATGAGCTTGCGCTGTATCTTGCAGCATCAAGACGATCCTTATGCACGTGCACGAGCATGGTGCGATATCATATATATATATACAGACTCGTGAAAGGCTTCTAATTGGCTTTAAGGGAAAGTCAGGGTTTCTCACGGTCCTTGCAATCTTCATCGCAATCTTGATCAGAAGCAAAAACACTTGTAGTTCGTCATGCCAGCATCATTACATGGTTCCGCCATCGGTACCAAGTAGCTGCACCACGACCCACCTGAAGCCCAGTTGCGATTCTTCAATTTGGCATATGTTAGCTCTTTGCATTCCCTGTTTGAAGTGGTGAAAATGTGCCTTACTTGGGGATTTTAACGCAGGCTCCATCACAAAAGAAGATGTGGATGCTTACGAGGACGTGGTTGGACCTTGTGGAGTCGTCAAAGTATGGTGTCGTATTGGTTCTTGTTACAATGTGGCTGCGCATATGTAGCTTGCTAAAAAGGGCTCCGAGTTGTGAGAAGGTCCCATATCAACAGGACCCGAAGACAGTTCCTGCGTAGAAAGAGAGCATGGAGCATGGCCTTGAAATTTGGGGTACGAATATTAGGGAGTTATATTGGGGTTATATTAGGGATAATGGAAATAAAATGGACACTACTATTATATTATATTGCCTTGAAATTTGGGGTCACACTATGTCACTTTTGTGTTCGCAGCAGCAAGTATCAGTTGTTTGTCCGATGAGACGACCCCAGGCGAAAGGAGCCGTGTTATAACAGGCACTGCCGCTTGCGATCCCCGTGTGAAGGACGCAGTCTGCAGCGTTTTGGATATATATAGGTTGTGCCGTGACATTGTCTTGTTTCGAAGATGGATCTGACATGGATCGGTGTGATCAGCCCAGAAACCGCTCACTGCAGCGTCAGTCAGCTGCAGGTTGGAAACCCGAATGCTACGAATCTTGCGCTGGCAGTAAGAAAGTTGCCCCGGCTATGCTTGGTTCCCCTGCCACTGAGGACTACTTCAACTTGAAACCAATCAGCGTTGTTGTGAAATGTTCGTCACTGAAGCAGGGCGCATCATTATTTTCTGCCTGTGCAGGGCCTGCGGGATGTAGAGAAAGCCTGGAGCAAGAGGATGCTCGAAACACACCGGCCAGCAACTCCATCGCGCTTCATCCAGCGTCTTACTGGTGCTTGGTAGTGCTTGGTAGGGAATATGGGAATACATTACATTTGGATTACTCATTACTCATGTTCCCCCTACTGACCCCCAGCAAGGTGCAGAGTGTAGGCTTGACAGGTATCGGCTAAGTGGTTGGATTTTGAGATGGGCCCAGGCTTCGTAGACTAAGGTGACAACGAGAACAAATGATTTCCACTTGCAAGAAGGTCCTGCTTCCTGACGTGGATGCCACGTCGACGATTCAAATCTGTTTGCATCATCTAGCCTGGCAGAATCCGCAACAGTCATACGCGAATCTGTTTTGGTATACCTGCTCGTGTAGAATCTGCACATGGTCGACCATCAGCTGCTTTTGTTATTGCGCAGTTGCAGGATCCGAAAACTTCACAACCACCTCCAACAAACCCCAACAGTGAGCAGCAGCCCTTAAACTTCTGTTCCTGGGTTCCATGGATAAAGGCGAACCTCTAAGCAAACCTGGGCCTAGGTCCGAAGAGTCTTGGGCAGGCCATAGACAGCCAGACTTCACCACAGCTTGAGTTGACACGCACAACCCACATAGACCGTGATCCAGAGGGCCACAATCCTGTTTGCTGCAAACGCCTGTAGCCGCACAATTCCTATCCGCACAAACATTTCGCAAAGATTATCAGATGGGTTCCTATTTCTTGGGTTTAGGGTAGCCCTCCAATGACAGATCAAATGGAAAAAATCACATGGACGGAAACTGGGTTCATATAGGAATGCATTGTTTCAAAGGCACTTCCTGGTTGTTAGCAGGGACTGGAGGAAGGAATCCATCTAGAGGCCCTTAGATTTCCCTCCAGAGACTTTCCATTCTATGAAGCCGCCTGCGTCGCAGCAAGGTCTATGGAGATGATCTGCAGCCGATGTGGAGTTCCTTCTGCGATGTCAATGGGCTGCAGTATTGTCAGATTGCCTTCATTGAGGGTTCGCAAGCAAAAGGGTCCGAAAGAGTCTGAAGGTTTCAGAGTTTCGGAGCATGTCGGCATAATGGACCCAGATCCATGGCCACACTATCAGGGTGATCCCTGCAAATATGAGCACCTACTGTATACACAACCGTTATAAATACATGGAAGTTGAAAGGGCGACTGTGCCATACTGAGCCTATCATGCCTAAAGTGCATGACACCTTCAAGTCCGCAGTCTCAACAGAGTAGTTGTACGGTAGATACCAAAAATCCTGCATGACCCTAAGGACCTCATACCTTGGGAATTGTGGTACTACAGTACAATAATAAGATGATGTAGGAATTCTAGCATCAACGGTATGAGATCCGCAAGGCTTCTATTGTCGAAGTTAGGGTCTGAGACAGAGAAGAGGCCATGAAGATGATGTACGACGCTGGCGGGGACATCTGCCAGAAGGAGGCCAAGCAAGTGAAGTGCCCCACTTTCATCCTGCAACTTGGTTGGCAGATGAGGGCTCAGAGTTGTTCATCAACAGGTGCCAGGCTCTACATGTAGGAGTGATACTGAGGACACCGCAATAATGAGATCATGTCCAGTAGTTAGCATGTTCATATAGCAGTAAACTTGGCGCCGCCGATCACAGGCAGATGATTGTGTTTTTACGTTTATAGAGGGCTCGATGCATGGGCCAGTACTGTAATCAAAACACACAGGTTGGCTGCTCTCCAGCATTCAAAAGTCAGCATGAAGGTTGTGGACGCATGTCAATGTGGTATCCAATCACTGTAGAATCCAAACTGTGCATTCTGCAAAACACGCGTAACTACGTAAGTCTATACAAGCCGATGTAGCTGCCTGCTTCAACTATAGCATCATGTATCGCAGGCGTTGACACAGGAGTAAATCCTGCATCCACGAAGCGGCCTCAGACTGCATAAAAGTAGTTTCAGAGCTTCTGAGTTCCTATTCTTCTCAGGCATGGAGCGAAAGATCCTCTGGTGCCTTCGCACCACCCGGAGTGGTTCCACCAGGCCGTGAGAAGCTTGGGTAGAGAGTGGGCTGGGGGGTCGCTTAAAGTGTGTGGGGAGGCTGGGACCATTTCAGACCTCAGTGTGCATGGGCCCCTTAACATCCTCTTGACGATCGCTTCAGCCTCCCTTGGCAAGGCAATCGCCGGCTCCAAGCTTCACATATTTCCTGTGCCCGGGCTGACTTGAAATGCGAGATGCAAGAGGGTTGATGGGCGAGGGGATGGATTCTGGTTTAGAATCCACTGGTTTTGCGATTTTCTGAGGGCAGCGTTTTGACTTGAGAGGCTTCATTTGAAGCAGATCTCAAGCAAAAACATAGTATCAACATGTTGGACAGCTTCGCGGTCATCCCATTTGAAGAACCTCCGCTAGGACATAAGTAGGCCTGAGACATCCTCAGACTACAGAATGAAGTTGGGGAGGATTAGCACAAAGCCACTCTTGTGATAGAGTCTCGACAATGTCTAAACATGTCAGCCCCTCATGATAGACCCTGGGGGCGGTTTGGTTCAAACCTATGAAGTAAGAACAGGCACCATGCCCATTTTTGTGAGGGTGGCTTGGGACGCGAAACCGGTCCAGGGAGACATGTTTTGCAGTCAGTGCTATGCAGGTTTGCACAGGAAAAGCAGCAGAGAGGGTTCCATGACCAGGGGCCGTCGAACAATAAGCCCCTAACCGAGACCCAATTTTTAGACGGGTCACACAGATGAAGGGAGAAAATTTTAAGCGCTTTTCATAAGATGACATAAAGAAGTACAGACAAGGCAGGTCTCCGAAGCACAGATTGTTGCTACCAGCTGCTGGGGGATTAATAAGTTGTCCTTTTCTACAAATCGCTTTCGGGAGCCCAATGCTCAGCGATGTAAACGCGGAATGCTCATTTTGGGGCATCGTGCGTCCAGGAAGGCAAGCACAATATCCACCAGAAGTTTGCTGACGAGTTTAACAAGCTGCTTCTGGAGTTCTTCGCCGAGTGAGCTCCATGCCGAAACAGAACCCTCCATCCTGCAAGTAAGTTGCCTGAGCGCCGAACATCGGTCGAAAGAGGGTCCCACAGTGAGATCCCAAAGAAGCTGTTTAGGCGTGTCCCGGCAGAAAGTACTGACAAGTACTTTCTGTGTTCTGAGGCATTTTCTGGCCTTGCTAGCTGAGCGGCTACCGACATTGCTTGGGTTAAAATCAGGACGCCGTCCAGATGAGCTTGCTGCTCATCCAGTTGACTCCCTTTGGGAAAGGTTTCTTCCTGGCTCTTGAGCGCTAAGTATGTACCGCTTGACTTTTCTTCCTGCGATTTATTTGAAGTCTAAATGGCATTTATTGCATGTGAAGAACATATGGCGTTGCCTGACCCATTGGCACCGAATAACAGGCACTCGCATAGCTAAGGCCAAGCTGGCCGTACGGGCTAATGCTGGGCAGGGAGCTCAGGTTCAGTAGCTTTCTTTGATGGAACATGCTTCTGCCACCGCATTAATGTGGCTATCTGGTTTTGCATGACGTGGCCGTGCCAGGTAGCAGCGCAATGTTGCAGCGTAGTCATAGAAGCTCATTGCTTAAGCTATGATTTGCTTTGGCATGCATGGCGCCGCCCTAACGGCGGAGTCTAAACATGAGTTCAACAAGGCTAGATGACCTCTTGAACAATGCAATTGTAATAACATTTCTTCGTAGCCCAGTGCGCCGAAAACGTCTTTCAATCTGCCTGGAGAGCAACAGGTACACGCTCGAAGAGGTTGCCTTGATGCGGGAGAAGCCGTGTCCTCACTCTGTGCCGTTTCCTTGCGGGATCTTCAAGAATGTCTCTTCCAGGGGCCATGTTACACTAAACGTATTGGAGCAATCTCCACGCTGCCCTGCATTGATGCATGTCCAAAATGATTCAGCAAGTGCCTGTGGATATTTTCTCTGCAGGGAGCGTTTGCAAGTCCGAACGAAATCTAGCAAACAGCGGCCCGGGGCATCAGATCCATAAGATCGGTTTGGTCTGCGCCTGAGAAGGTTAAGGTGCTGCAGGACTTGGTTCAAGAAGTCGGTTTGCATGACTCAGCTGTAACACTGACATTGCGCAGTGCTATTTCATTCCAACACAGCACGTCCGTGCAGTTTCAAGAAAACTCCTTAGAGATCACCGCGAATGTGATGACACTGCTAATGCCTAAAGCGAACAGCTTGTACGTGTAGGTAGCTTGTGAAATACGCTGCGTTTCTACTTCCGAGTGGTTCCACCAGTATTTTGAACTCTGAAGTTGTTCGATGCAGGGTCGTCTCCCAAGTCAGGCTGTAGAAGTGCAGGACTAGCAGGTGCAGCGAGCTGTTCCAAATGACAAGTGGCAGCAGAAGCCCAGGGGACTTAACATCTTTTCCTGGCGTAGAAGCCATCTGCAGCTTGTTGGCAGCAGAATCCAAGGGAGGACTTCGTAAGCACGGTAAGAATTGAAGGGACTCAACTATTTCTTTTTCCCGGATAAGCCATCCGGAGCTGCGTCGCTGGTTTTCGGCGACTGGCAGCCATGGAGTGGCTGTCCTCTGCGGCCTGGGGCCCGGCATGAAGTAAGCAGGACTCTGCGGCATGCGGCATGCGGGCGAAAGCGGCAATCGTTGTGCTCGTGCGAGGCATCTGATGCCATCGCCTGGTTCTGGGAGGCGGGATTTCGTTCTGTAGTCCTGCAGTCCTCATGGTAGAAAAAGGCGAGGGCTGTGAAATTCCAGCGCGTAGACTTGACAGGCAAATGATTCCCAGGACGTTGCGCCCTCGAGCGAGGATCTGAGAAATTACGTGACATCGCAGGGGCTGAGCCTGAGGATTTTCCACGAACTCTGGAGGAGTTCATCCCCGTGCCGGGACCCCTGTTGCGCAGACGGTTACCTTTCTAGCGAAGTTGGTGTGCGTTCAGGCTGTCCTATGTGGAAGAAGCCATGACGATGGGAACAGGCATCTATGCCACCACGCAGGCTACATCCGACGCAGCGAACTTAGATTCAGCAGTCAGAGTGAGGGAATGCGGCTGTGAGTATTTAGACTGCTGAAGTGTTCAGCTGCAAAACCTTTTTTCATGAGGCCCTCGTGCGGCAGCTGTACAAAACCGGAGTGGCGCAGCCCGGCTGCATCCGGCTGCAAGATGTCCCGTGCGTGCCTCAGGGTGGCATACTCGGAGAAGAAGGGCGGCGAGCTCTTCACATTCTTCAACAAGAAGCAGGCCCATCTGCTGAGATGGCAAGAACCCGTCAGAGTCACCTGATGTTGCATATGTTGTGTGTGTTGCACGCTCAGCCGTGCGAACACAGACGTCGCTGTGGCTGGCTGTAACTTCAGAGCTTCCCCTCCATCTGCAGGGGTGTGAGCTGCTGGCGCACAACGCCATCATCTCTCCCGTGCGGCGTGTACGCATGCAGTTGATGGCCACTGCGCCGCTTTGCTCGCATTTTCTCATCATATGATGCCAGATGCGCCAGAGAACATGTCTCAGCTGATGCATCCCGCATGATCCCGTATGCTGGCTTTGCAGAGGTCTAGCCTTCTGGCCAGCGTCGCTTGCGTGCATTTTGGGCGTACTTGGGCCTCTCCATGTTCAGATTTCTGCCCTGCGTGCAGAGCCTCTTGCGGCAGGAGTGACCGCTGCATCTCTTTCACGCGTGCGAGGCCACGCAAGACACCTTTGAAACGATCTTGCGTGGCGGCGGCTACAACCGGCTGTTCGCTGGCAAGCCTGATTCTCGAATCTGCCCTTGCAAGTTTGAGCACGGCGTTGTTCAGCAAGAGTCGGTTACATGCCCCTCTTCAAGAGACAGCGCTTTGAGACAGAGAGGAGGGCCTGCAAACAGCTCTGACCCAGCGTCTTTCTGAGTCCCGGCCTTTCCTGACCCAGACTAGGCCGGAGCTGTTGACCGAAGATGCTGCGGCACGGGCCCCCAGAAGCTGAGGCTGACATGCAGGACAGTGCAGGAAATGCCCGGTTGGGGTGGCAGGGGGAGGGCAGATCAGCACAGATGCGCCAAGGCTTACTATGCTCAGCTGTGCAAGCGCATCGGCGTGCGAGTCAACAGTGAGTCCGAGTCCCAGCATCCAGGCTGCCACGGCTACAGCACAGACTACAGGATGCTAGAAGCCTTTGCTGCCTCAGTTCTACCATGCGGTAAATCAGGACTGCAGAGAGCCTGCTACACATGGTGCCCAGGCCATCGCGAACACCATTGTTGCGGGCCTGATGCTGCAGCAGCTCTTCGTGCTGGTCATCCGCCTGCTTTGAGTCTGCACGAGGATGTTCCCAGTCTGATTTTGCCTGGCACTGCCAGGCAAGCCGGCACGAGCTTGACAGGTCCGAGGCTGGGTGCCTTGCTTTCGTCGGGGATGGGAGCTTTGATCTTGCGCAGCGCTGCCATCCCTTTCAGGACTTGCTGTCCTTCGACCCGGACGCGTGGCGGGCTCAATCAAAAGAGCTGTGGCAGACGCGTGTGTCATGCTGGTGGCATTTTTGCAGGCCGTTGCCGGTGCCGCTGCCCGTGTCTCCAAAAAGCGTTGGAAAGGACGGGCGCTCGCAAAATGGCAGCTTCGCTTCAGCTGCTGGTGCAGACCTGACATTTCCTGGCAGGACCCGGCATCGCCTGCAGCAGCAGCTGGTCAGGACGAAAAGGGGTGCAGAGGGACCATGGCCGTGGATTCATGGTGTCGGTGAAGATCTTGAGGAAGCAGCCCCCGACCAGTTGCAAGCTGCGCTGGCGGTGCGCCAGCATCCCAGTTTGGGCAGACTTGGCTGCGTGGCACCTTCGAATCAGCAAAGAAATGAGGACGGCTTGAAACGTGAGGCGCGATTGCCACCTTCGCTTCCGTGCAGGAGGATGGGATCATGGGACTCATGATGCCGATCGTGCAACTGTTGCTGTGGCCGGTCTGGAACTTAACAGAACTAGTCGGTGCGGAGTGGTTTCATCAAATTGGTTCTTTCATCTCGACATTTTATGATGTCCAAAGCTACAGATGCTGTGCTGCGGTTTCTCGTGAGGTGGTGCCGGCGCCTCTGGCAAAGGCGAGCCCCGGAGCATCGCAGAAGCTTTGAAGTGCCATGCCCGTGTAATGTGCCAGATGGCGAAGACCGCCGTTTTCGAAGAGGTGCTCCGGCTGTGAGAGTATGGGACAGAAGGGGAGGAGAGGTAGCATGATGCTAGATTCCAGCAGGCCAGGCGCAGCTTCGCGACCCTCTGCGCCGCCCACAGCATGGAGGAGCCCTTCGTCTCGCGTAATATCTTGCGTATCCTCTTATGGCGGCAAGCCTCCCGAATGATTCGCCTGCATGGATCCAGGATTTGGCGATGGCAGCTTCCAAGGCCGGGCTCCAGACCAGCAACTGAGGTCAACGAAGGTGTCAGAGGGATGGTTCCAAGTTTCAAGCAGGGTGGTGCTTCCGCAGTGCTTCGGAAGTCTTGTGAAGATAGTGGAAAGCCACCAAGTCTAAAAGCTGAACAAGTAGAGCTCGGGGGGCTGCGGATGGGCCCAGGCTGGGATCTAGAAAAGATAAGCAGTCTAATTAGCTGGCTTCAGCTCGTGTTGTGAGGTGCCTGGGCTCAAGGCCTGGGCTCAAGGCAGAAAGGCGCGGATCCTGTATGCACACTTGCGATGTCGTTGTGGATGTGAGGATGTTGAATGCTGATGTGCTGGCAGGCAGGCATGCTGGCACCTTGCGCTGCGCGAGAGCCGCGGCCTGGAGCTTCCTGGCCTCCCTGAGGCGGAGCAGTGTGAGCAGTGCTGATTGCATCATTTGCAGTAAGTCACTCACTAAGCCCTCCTTGACACCAGGACTCTGTGCCTAATCCCTTCCTGGCATCGCTTCGAGTCGGGACCTCGACATGTGTCGCGCGTTGCACGCATTGCCCCCATGTGCAGATGGTAGATGTGATGTGTAAAGGGGGAGCGCGAGGCCATGCTGAACGCCAGCATCACGTCGATCTGTGCCGTCATCGAAGGTGGCGTGCTGGCTGTGCTTTTCTCCTTGTTCGGGGATGTTAGGGATGCCTGCTTTCCAGGACAGGTGGCCGCCCCAAGATTTCGCTCCTTCGACGAGAGGCAGCTGGTGAAAGTCTCTGAAGCTTCTGCTGTCACACCCTGCAGGGCCTTTTCTGCCGACGCCATGGCATCGTGGATGTTGCGCGAGTGCCGGGTCCGGAGCCCAGCGGGTCGTCGAGGTCCAGGTAGCTGTGGCTGACGATGGCTGAAGCTGTTTGCAGATCAGCTTGATGAGGACAAGATAAACTGTAGAAGAGTGTGAGAGCGTGCTAGCATGTGCATGCCCCTTGTATCAGCGCACTGCTCGTCATTCATAAGAGTTTGGACAGTTTAGACCTCTGGCAGCCTTTCCGACGCGCTGTGGCAGCTCGTCCTTCCTCTGAGGCAGCTTCATACCACACCTTGCTGGAGGATGCTGGGCTCCTCCCTCCGCAGGAGGGACCTGTACACAGTGCACATGTGCTGTCACGGAGCCGTGGTGAGATCCGGAGATCTGCGGAGGTCAAACCGCCCCCTGCGCCAGTACGGACCAAGCCACAGCTGCAGGAGGTGCAACTTCCATGCTGCAAGGGAGAGAAAGTTGCAAGAGCTTGCTGAAGCTGACCCGCGGAACAAGACCTAGAAGATGCCTAGAAAGAGCACCTCAGTACAGCTTGCAGTGCAAGCGCAACGGAATCTGCTTGCAGCGTGAGCCTCTTTTAGCACCTTTGATGAGAGAGATCTGAGAGCTTGCTGAAGCTGACGCGAAGAAAAGCTCGGCTATCGCAATGGCATAGTCCTCGTACCTGATGCAGCTTGCAGTCCAAGCAGTGTGGGGCTTTCCCTTTGATGTATTTCCGTGCCCAGCAGCAGAGGTGCCAAGCCAGAAGCAAGACAAGACGGAAGGCTCGTTCAGTGCAGGTACTTGGCGGGGGTTGCCTGGTGTTGTGTTCTGCGTGTCTGTTCTGCCAGCTCTCTTTGCTCTGCCCTCTGCTCTCTTCCTTTTCTGAAAGGCGATCTGCGTCACTACCACATTCATCCATGTTTTACCTACCTGTACGACAGCAGCATCTTCTGATCGGGCTGGCTCGCCTGGCAGGCAGCAGCTCAATGTTCGGCACCTTCCTGCAAATGTGGCTACAAGCGCAATGTTTTTGAGTGCAATGTTTTTGAGTGGAGTCTCCGCAAGGGTGCGCAAAGGAGTCTCTTGCACCGCTCTTGGCAATGGTGGCAGCCGCTGAAGTCTGCAGCAAAGCTCCGTATGCCAACCTTTTAAATTTCAGCCCGAGGGCCCAGCTCCCCAGAATCCCGAGAGCTGGAAAGCCCTTGCAAGAGACGCGCTGCGCGCGTCACTGCTGCACGGTGGATCCCTGTCAGTCCGTGCCGCGGTGTGCAAAGGAGCACCGCATGCAGACTCTGAACATTTTGGCTGGCATTTGGCATCCTCAAAGTATGCGTGCGTTCGTGTGGTGATGCTAGATACAGTCAGATGGAAGCTTGTCGTCGTGGCGCGGGATTGCAAGCATCACCCCAGGACACCTTTCCTATACTGTAGCTCCAAAACTCTGCCCAGCAAGTTCAAGCGCAAGTCAGGTTTGCAGTTTACGACACTGACGGCAGCGGGGACATCGACAACCACGAGCTCTCCAAGCTGTTCCAGGAGCTGGTTCCCGCTTCTGTCACAAGCATGAACGCAAGCAAAGCTCCCTGCATACAACACCCTGAAAGTGCTAGCAGGACCTTTGCCCGGACATGGCTTCCAACATGGCCAAGCGATCCGAAGTTGCGCGGATACTGGCGGAGGCGCGTGAAGGGACGGCCTACGGTGTAACTAAACTTAAGCTGGACGTTCCACGACACGTTACATGCCAGCGAACAATCAGCGGTCAGGGTTGGGTAATGTCGTCTGCTGCTGCTGCTGCTGCTGCTGCTGCACCTGCTGCTGCTGCACCTGCTGCTGCTGCTGCACCTGCTGCTGCTGCTGCTGCACCTGCTGCTGCTGCTGCTGCTGCACCTGCTGCTGCTGCTGCTGC
>CAJNIZ010046682.1:58564-69091 GCA_905231905.1 Symbiodinium pilosum
TGCTGGTGCTGGTGCTGGTGCGGTGCGGTGCTGCGCAGTGCAGTGATGCCTAATCTCCTCTCACGAATCCGAAAGATACACTCTCCAATCTCCCCCCTTCTTTCGAAGCGGACTCCAAGTAGTAGATGGCTAGTAGGTGGTTTGTCACGCCAAGGTTGATCCTGGTAAGACAGGATCCCTGGACTTCCCCGATTTCCTGAGGCAGGGAGCATTGGAAAGATGTAATGCTGCAGTAAGAAGGGATAAAAGGAAGGTTGGCTGCGGCTTTCCTGCACTGAACTGAACGCCTTACAGAAGGTGTCAGTTGCCAAGCCTTTTTTGGCCTGATGAAAAGGCTGGCGGGCATCGATGCCTCTTCTAGGATTGTATGGATGCACAATTCCGGCTCTGACAGTTATGTGTTGTGGGCAGGTCTCATTTCACTTCTTCCTGGTTGAGACATTTTGCTACAGCTGTTACTTTTTTTATATCTTCTTATGATCTTATCATTGTTTGATACTGCTATCCTTGCTTTTACATCATGATCACATGCATTCTTCCATTTGTCCATGCTTCTGAAGCCAAGTGGCAAACCGCTCGAGGCTTATGCGCCAGGTAGATGACATGCAGGACCGCCTTCGGATGGCCAAGGACAGGATTCTTCGCCATGGCTTCCGTTTTGTTGACACAGGAATTTTCGGAATGAGGTTCTCTGTATATCCTTACGTTCTCAGAGCGCTTTTGTGGGGGTGTTGTTAGCCTGCCGGAGGGGGGGAGGAAAGCATCGTCGTCATGATTGGCCGTATAGCTCGTTCCAAAGCACCGGCTCAGTGTTTCCAACGCGAGCAGACCACTTGTAGGCGTTTTGAGGTCTACATATCCCTATAGCCCTTGCTGCTGATCCTTCCTTGAACCTGCGTGCCGGCAGCCCCGACTACGGGCCCTTGCTGCAGGAGGCCTTCGCTGTGGAGAAGACCAAGTTTTCATCACGCGAGGTACTGGCCCTGAGCCATATCAGCAGTGCCATAGATCCATCTCCTGCTCAGTTTGAGATCGCACGTTGGATGTGTTAGTTCTGGCTGCAACTTTACGGGACCCTTTTGGAAATGTCTTAGAATTCTTCTCTGGCATTCAATTCGTTACAGTTGCCGTTCCACACTTTTTAGACAGGGCTTCGAATTACATACTTGTAGAGCAATATCGGATGGCAGTCTAGAAATGCCTGTAACAACACCTTGATTTTCCTTTCCATCCTCATCACCTGCATACTATTTCCCTCCAATCAGTATGATCCAGGCCCGTAGGTATAGGCTGCTGCTACGGAGGCTTTATGGGAGTTCCCCAGCCACTTTGGGAACAACAATTTACGCGAGCCGTCAAGTCCACAGGTGGAGGAGTTCCGGCGGATCTTTCTCGGGGAGGAGCTCGTGTTTCCAAGCTATTGTGTTCTATTCCTCTTATTACTGTACAGCCTTCAGATACGGTTTTTAAACTGCAGTTCCATGCCTTAAGTCGGCCTTAAGTGATGGCTCTATGGCTTGCGTCGACCGGAGAGTAGCGAGGAATTTAACCGCTAGAGCGGGACCGCCTCGGCAAAGGTAGAGAAGAGCTACAGAGCAGCGAGGCAGGCTCGCTTCAGGCCGCCCGCCAGGTCCTTCAAAACCCCCCGGCCCGCCCCTGAAGCCGAGGGCTAAGGGAGGTCTGTGAGACCTACACCAGCCGAACCCCCAAATCTGAATGCGACCGGGTGGGGGGAGAGTTTACTGAGCGAACCTGGATCTAAACGCCCCAGGATTTGTTTCGGCATTGAATTACTCTGTCTGTAATCTGCTTGAGGGAAAGTTGCACCGACTCGGATGCACACAGAAAATGCATTGATGAGTGCCCGGATAAGCTCCTCATGGGAATCGTCATGAGAAATCGCTGCAAAGTTGATCATCTGCATGTGCAGGAGTCCGAGGAGGGCTCGATGCGGGGCATTCTCAGGCTGGACGAGGCAAGTGGATAATATTTGTACGAGTACTGCGTCTGCCGCTGCAACAAATCCTCGTTGCCAACAAAGTCACCACTCGTTTTCGGGATTTACACTCTTGTTTTTAGCGAAGTTCTGCGAAAGGCTCAGCGATCTCGAACCATGCCTACAGTCACTTAATTGATTGTGTGTTGAGCACTTCACAAGCACTGTAGCAGTGCCTCTATCTTCTGAATCAAACGAGCGCGGTGCGTTTGGAGCAGCCTCTTAATCTACGCAGGACTTGCCGTCACATGGTTGTGCCCTTATTTGGCTGTGACTCACAAACAATGACCTTTCAACAGGCTTGGGCGGCTGTTCCACGACATGGGCTCATAACAGATTTGTACGGCTTGTGGAAAGCACCTCTGCGAAAAAGCTATTTGGGAGGCATATACTGACGAAGCATTAGGTAACAACATGCCCCGACAAAGGTGTATGTAACAGTGCGTGTGGGTGGCAGCGACAACACAGGGTTCTGATCCGCAGCCATTTTCCAACTGCAACTACAGATGTCGTCAGCCGTCTCTTCCATGACACAGTGCACAGGGGACTACAGGTCTCGCTTGCCATCCCCCTAAAAGATTTGAAGTCACGGAAAATGTCACTATGGCAATGCAGGAGCAGCGGCAGATGACACACCTGTTGAGAGTTTGGTCAAGAATTCGGGCTTGAGAATTAAAAGCTTCCTGGCCCTGCAGTTCTTGGAGATGCTGGGGTCCGTCGTTGGACTTGGCAAATCAAACGAAGATGAATTGCACGCAGCTCAGATGGTGCAAGCTTTGCTTCGTGCCCAGCAGTTGACTCTGGAAGTGGAGCCTCGCGTGAAAGAAACGCTGCTCGAAGCTTCTCACCCTGCGAGACTTGATGTGAACATGCTTTCACGCATCTTCACCCGTTTGGAGCCGTGAGTAGCAGTAGCACCCAGACGCCCCAACCCTGCACAAGCGGTCGGGACAGGCAACATTTTCACGGGTGTGGAGTGGCTTTCCATGCGCTTCCGTTGCTGTTTGCCACAGATTGCCTCAACACATTCGGAGGACCTGCCTGTTCTTTGATGTCGATTCCCACATGCACTCCGATTTCAGGGAGAAGGCCGGCCGAGCTTAAGTCAGTTCGGCCGACACCGTTTGGACATGATCGCAAATGAAAGGGAATAAAGGAAACCGCGTGCACCATGCAAACCCTGCATACGCCATATATGAACCTCAGTAGAACCCCAAAGACTTTCCCCAGTAACGATCTATGCATCGAACGAGGAACCCGCTACACAAATGTTCATACAAAGCTGCAGGTTTTTGAAAGACAAGGAGTCTTTCCTCTGAGTCAAGCATTAGGGGCAATTAGGGGCAGGCTTCTTGCAGGGTTACCCTTGCAGGGAGCTTTTCTGCAGGCCCCTAGACCCTAGACTGCATAATTTCAAAGTATTTCAAAGTTCATTCCTTTGCGCATCTGTCCTCAAGCGTCAGGTTGTAGCACCGCTCAGTCCAAAGCATCAGCGCTACGAGACCTGGCCAGCACTTGTGGCTTCTGATGGCTTCTCGAAAGTTTTGGTGTCGTAACAACGGGGAAACTTTCGTTTCAGCCTGAGGGTGCTTGGTGGTCCGAACTCCTAACAGTTGGCCTTGTCACGCTTCGACATCATTGCCTTGATTGGCTAACACCTACAGCTTTGTCTGAGACATGCTGTTCGGCGTAGTAAAGCCTTGATTCTGGTTTGCCCTCACAAGTACTGGGGAAGCCGTGCTCCTTGCGTTTCGCCAATTTGCGTGCCTCAGCTCCTGCCCTTGGTATTGAACATTGACGCCTCAATGGATACTACTTTTCATCTCCTCTTGTGCTTCAGCTCCGACGGTGGGCGTAGGATGCGTAGGGTAAAGTGAGGATGCTCACCAAGCCGAGGAAAGCGTGCCGATCAATAGGCCCCGTGAAGAGCTCGGTTGGATGGAGTTGCTTTCAAGCAGGCATGGGCAACGAGTTCCAAGGAGGTACCAGTTACATTGACCATTGTCATGCTGCGGTTTGACTGTTCGTCCGTGATGGTCGCTAGTATAAAGCAATGAGCATCTCAATGGCTGGCTGCTGAGGCATTGCAGTGGATTTCCCGGAGTTCCTGATCCTCATGTGCATCCGGCTAGTTCTGACTTGACGGGCAACTGTAAGGATGCTGCGGTTTTTGCTTGCAGACGCAGATGTTCACGCCTCGGCAGGCACCTGCTGCTGCAAAAGAATGCCTGCCGCATCAAGGACAAAGAATCGGGCAGGGCAAGTTGCTGGTTTTGAGATACTGGCCGGAATTTTCTGAAGCCCTGATATCCATCCCTTTCTCCGCCGTCCCCAGGAGCAAAGCAAGATCATTGCTGAACTCGGGCACCGCATGTCGGTGCCGCAGCTCCATGTGCGCCGGCCCTCTTACCGGCTGCAGCCTTGGATGACTTGCCGATGTGGCCAACGATTTGGGCTAAAGAACAGAACAAGAGCAATGAAGATCCAAGAACCATGCTGTTGCAAAAGAAGCATGCCGAACCAATCCTGACCTTGCAGAAACGCATCTCCGCTTGAATCTGAAACCATGTAGAAGCCTGAGCCCAAACCCGACAGCTCTTTGGTGTGCTTGCCTGCACGCCTTGCCAGTCCAGGCTACACTGACAACAGGCGGCTGATGGGAAAGTCTCGGGGCACCTATTCTTTGATTCCTGCAAGTGCACAGAACTGCTAACGCCTGGACTGCCCCTCAAAAGCAAGATGTCAGAATCTGAATCAGCTACTAGTAAATATGTCCAACTTGCAACACTTTGAAAGCAAGAACCAGTAGCCAGACTTCAGCTTGCGCACGTACGCAAGCGCGCTAATGTCAGATCTCTGCGTCCTTTAACAGAGGCAGCAGAAAGGTCTGGGAGCCTGTGCCCGAACACTGGGGTCTTGGCATCCCAGACTCCATCGTGCCGGAAAAGCCCGTGTCATCCCGCGTCTGTCGGCTGCTGCTTCCGTGGGCTTCCGTTGTGAGGGGCACGGTAGTGTAGTCATCACTATCAGTCTTTCAGAGCATTTAATCCGCTCAGCTCCGGACGCGTAATGCTCAAAGCCTGAAGTAGTTCATCTTCGTGGCACTGAAGCTTCTTCATGCGAGGGTTTCTCAAGATGTTCCGTATGTAATACCCGATGACGCCGCAATCCCTTCATCATCTGCCTACAGTCCATCTGTGGGGTCCTGTGGGAAGCCTCCATCCAGAAACTCTCAGGTCATTCAGTCGTGGTTCCTTTCATGGCTCCCTTCCAGCAGGGGTCTAATATGGTCTAATGTAAAATGGCCGGCAACAATTCTGAAACGCACGTACCCATAACATGGCACGAACGTTAAATCACATTGCGTTTCTACACGCATTTGATTCTGAGCACATTCGGTCTTGCTATGATTATTTTGCTTAATCCTGCCGGCCAAGAAGAGAGCTGAGCACCGCAGCCGGACGGATCAAAAGCATGCCTTGGAACCTGCAGGGCTGCGGAGGTGGCTCTGCGCTGAGTTCTTCTGATAGGACAGGATTGTACAGGTCTTCTTTGGGGCTTTCTGTTTGCAAGCTGAGGAGAAGAGTGAGTGGCTCTCTCTCAGGAATTGTAACCTTTCATGGGCACCCGGACATACCTCAAGCCGGGAGGGGGAGGGCTGAGAATTGTTTCTCAGGTGGATGGGCCAGCAGAAGATAGCAGCAACTGCGAGCGCCGCGTGCGAGAACATGTCTTGAGGCCACCTATTGTCTGCCCCCGAGACCTTGGGTTTCAGGGAAGGCTGCTCCAAGATGTTCAGCAGGACTCTTCTGGCTCAGCAAAGCAAGCAGGTCAGATAAAGCGTGGATCAGACCCTGACAAGGCTTCCCGCTCAGCAGCCCATGGGTCAAGCTTCGCAGAAGCAGCACGGACCTTAGACTCGCCGGCGCGATTTGGAAATGAAGTTTGATGAGGAGATATGCTGCAATCATGATGTGAACACCATTCTTCTCTCAAGTGGGACTCAGGCTTGGATGGGGCGGCTTTGCTCAGTGTGGTTGCATCCACAATGGGCAAGAGGCGTCCGAATGCGTCCTAGTGGAACTGCTGAATCTGTAACCGTCAGCAGCACAGCTGCACTGCGAATAACAGGCAACTTTCCTTGAGGCGGACACGCTTACGGATGGCTTGAGGCGCCGTTGCTGTCCAGACCAGCATTTCTGCTGGCACATGCTCGAAACTACCAATTTCATAACACGGATCGAATGCTGAAGCTTTATAGCGGCTGCAGGATACAGGAGGCGGTCGAGTTGGAAGCTGACTCCGACTTGAAAGACCGGCTAGGTTCTGAGAGCATCCACGGCAATGGGCAGAAAGCATTGTCTTTCTTTGATTTTTTGTGGCCAAGAGAGGGCTGTCAGAATTGAGTCATTTTTGCAGTCCAGCAACTGACGGATCAAAATCCTCGAATTGCCTAGAAGGGGCTCGACACTGAGCTGCAATCCGAATGCTCGAAGCCCTTCAATCCCACAAAGCCACAGCTCCGACATCTTAATTCCTGGTATCCACGTACTTGTGCAGGGTCCATCAACCCTTCAATCCCAGGTGTTGGATTCAGCCGTCTCTCTCTGTGGAGGGCATCAGAATAAAGACCATATCAGTTGCAAGGGGGTAGACAGGAAGACCCGATCTTTGAGACGAACTCATTTAGCTTCGTAGGGATCCGCACCAGGCGAAGTCAGCTTGGCGTTTGGGCGCTCGCGCGGCGCAGGGCGCCGCCCCCAGCAGCCCGACCTTCCACATGATCTCAAGACCTCATCCACAACCCCCACGTAACTTGAAACCTGGCTACAACAACGCGGAAGGTGACATGACGGTGTTGATATCTTTGGCTTAAGCACAGAAGCTGGAAACGTTGGGAGAATAATCCTGTCAGCTCCTCTGCGCGGGATCTGTTGCTGGCACATCTTCAGCCATGGCACCCCTCGCTTGTTGCCCTGAGTAGGACAAGTCTCTGCAGGAGCCTTGTGAGTTAAAAGCTTGCTCGAAATTGCTGCGCCAGGTTTCTTTGTTAGGGTTTCGGAGATCTTCCTTGATATTGGCTTACGGGGAACTACCTATCTGGCCAAGCCGCTTAGAGCAAAATCTGTGGCCAGATTGGTGATTGGTGCGCGCATTCTTCAGGGCCAAGTCTGAGCAGCCTGTCTCGCACAGGTGTTCTCTGCGCATCTGAAGACGAGCTTTGCCAACCACTACAACATCCTGCGACAGGCCCTGCCACTCCGACAAGCTGTTTCGTGCTTTTGTCGATGCAGGCTTGTGTGGGTGGCAAGCCCTTCCTAAACTCAGAGTTTCCCAAACCCCGAACCCTACTACCGAGGTGGGGGAAGGTACCTATGGCTTGGTCTTCGAGGCCGAGACTATTAAGGTCCTCCCTTCGGCAGGTGCGCCAGAGGGGATTGGGGCGTGGTCTTCAATGCAAAGGTTAGTTCCATGAAGCTCCATGTATCTGCAGACAACATTTGTGCAACCAGGTTGTATCTATGTTCATGTTGGTATGTTAGCTTGCCTTCTATCGTACAATGGTGGTTGGCCCATGCATTCAAGAATGTTGAAGCAAATTGCTACTCCTAGGTCACACGCAGCTCTCTGGAGCTTCACTGTGCCATTCAGCTTATGAGAATTGCCCCGCAAAAAACCCTACAAAATTCTTGATAATGCAATCCGTATACTGCCGTATACGTCACGTCACTATAATGTCCACTTCAAATTCAGGAACCCCCCCTCCCGCGGGGATGTCGGCCGGAGCCAGGTTATCCTGGTTTAGTTGGAGCTCCAGTAATACTGACGAGTAGCAGAACTGGCCAATATGGGTAGCCGGCACTTCCCACTGTTTAGCGCTTTGGCAGAAAGGATCTTGCAATTTCAGGAGGGGTTCCTAATTGCATTTTTGGATTTGGAGATCGAATTGAGGAGGGTTTATAGGGCCCCTGATGGTGTACCTGCATTTTCAGCAGCCCCTGGGCTGAGGCGGCTCCCAGCCTTCCCATCCTCGGAAAGTGGCTGTCAAGTGCTTCAAGATTGCTGAGGCTGGACAGGAAAGGCTTGGTGTAAGGGCGCAGGGTTGAATGCCGTGATGTTGAGGGTCGAGTCTGGCACTGGGTGTTCATGATGAGCTATTCCTCGGACATGCTCAGTAGCTGGATTATCATGGTCATGATGATGATGATGATGAGGATGATGATGGTGATAATGAAAGCAGCTGATGCGAAGTACTGCTGATGATGATGGCGGTGATGATAATCAATCGTTTAAGGCAGCTCATGATGGCGGCTATTTTGATGATGGTTTGTACGTAGCAGCTGTGGGCTAATCCCAAGAATTCCAAGCGATGTAGCCTAGACACATGAACAAGCTGGCGTGGAGGGAGAAACCGTTATGACATCCTCAATCCACGAACGGCCAGGCAAACTCCCGCGATCCTTCCGGTGTGCCCGGCAGTCTTGTATCGCTCATCGCGGTTGATGCGCGTTTTGTTTTGTGAAAGGCCTGCGACGGTTCAGTCAGTGTCGAGCTTGTTGCAGATCGTTGTCACATTGCTTCACGGTTTGTAGGTTTACCTCACATGTTCATCTCGGCAATAACTAGTATCTTGACTTTCCGCGATTTCCAGGATCAGTTGGGAACCAACAGAAGTGGATGCGAAAGTGCTGGGATGTCCCACCTGGAGCTTTGTCATGCCTAGTACTGCTGTTTGGTAGAGGGAATTGGTTCATGCAAGCGAAGTCCAATTACCTATAACGCCCTTTAGCATTCCCAGCTGCAAGGCCTTGTATTAACAACACGTAAGGGGATGTCGCACAATCTGGTATCAAGATCTGCAAAGCGGTGTACGGCTATCGCATGGGTCTACTTTATGTAGCATTCTTGCATGCCACTTCCAAGAAACTCGCTGCTCGTATGAGACATTTGAGATGCTGGGTGCCAGGCATGAGCGCTAAGGCCATGCGTGAGAGCTTCGAAAAGGAGAGGGCCATCCTCGCGAGGCTGCGAAGAGAAGGGGAGCTTGTGAGTTGGATTGCAGCAGTTGTGGCATTTGTTGTGCGTCGTTGGTACTGATTCTGGGCTGTACTTGAAACAATGATGACGATGAGGCGATGAGGTGTTGATGACGATGATGGTGGTGGTGATGATGATGTATCGCCACTGCTACAGGTGCCTGCCCACAACGACACCTTATTACATTGGAAGCAAAAGCAGAGGTCGGAGCACCCGCACATTGTGAAGATGTACGAGTGCTTCGAGGAGCGTCATTCCCTCTGGGTCGTGCTTGGAGCTGAGCGAAGCCGACCCTGGAAGTGCATGGCGGCCTTGCTAAACAACTTTCATGCCTGGGTGAATGCAAAAGTCTGTTCTTGCTTGATAAGCGTGTTCGGTTGCGGACGGTCTGAGCTGACACTTCCGAAAAGAGAGCCAGTTCGCATAGTGATTGAAAGAATTCAGGCTCGAACTTTGCCGCGGCGGCGAGCTCTATGAGTACATTGCTGCTGTAGCAGGGCACCCAGCCGCTGCAAGTCACGATGAGATAATGTTTAGCCAACTTGGGCCCGGCATGCCTGGTTGACTCTTGCCGCATCAGATCCCGAAGATCAGCCTGGTCTGTGCTTGAGCAAAGAAAGGTGCTGCTGGACTTGGTTCAAGAAATCTGTTTGTGTTATCCAGCTGGAACATTGGCGCTGCGCAGTACCGTTTCACTTGTAACTTGGTTCAGGGCAGTTTCCTTGAATGACTCCTCAGATATTACCACCACTACTGCCACTCACGATCTGGCTCTGTGGAATATGACGAGGTTGAACAGTACGAGTAGTCTTTCAAGTGCGCTGCCCGCAGCGAGCTGTTCCAAATGACGAATGGCAGAAGAATCTTAGGGAGAATTCAGGAAGCCCGGTAAGTCGACGAGAATGGAAGGGACTTAATTGACGACATCTATTTTTTACCTTCGTAGAAGCCATCCGGAGCTGCATCGCTGGTTTTCGGCGACTGGCGGCCATGGAGTGGCTGTCCTCTGCGGCCTGGGGCCCGGCATGAAGTAAGCAGGACTCTACGGCATGCAGGCGAATGCGGCAACTGTTGTGCTCATGCGAGGCATCTGATGCCATCGCCTGGTTCTGGGAGGTGGGATTTCGTTCTGTAGTCCTGCAGTCCTCATGGTAGAAGAAGGCTAGGGATGTGAAATTCGAGCGCGTAGAGTTGGCAGGCAAATGATCCCCAGGACGTCGCGCTCTCGAGCAAGGATCTTAGAGATGAATTGACATTGCAGGGGCCGAGCCTAAGGATTTTCCACGAACTCTGGAGGAGTTCATCCCCGTGCCGGGACCCCTGCTGCCCAGACGATTACCTTTCCAGCGAAGTTGGCGTGCGTTCAGTACGTCCAACGCACCGAACTTAGACGCAGCGCAGTCAAAGAAAGGGAATGCGGCTGTGAGTATTGGGACTTCTGAAGCGTTCAGCTGCAAAACCTTTTTTTAATATCCCCTCAGCTAGCTTGGGGA
>CAJNIZ010046682.1:69191-126719 GCA_905231905.1 Symbiodinium pilosum
AAGTACCCCCCTTAACTGACGGGATTTTTTAATGAGGCTCTCGTGCGACAGCTGTACAAGACCGGAGCCGCGCAGCCCGGCTGCAATATGCTTAGTGGGTGCCTCAAGCTTGCCGATGATCCGGCGAGGGTGGCATACTCGGAGAAGAAGGGCGGCGAGCTCTTTCATTTTTTAACGAGAAGCAGGCCCATCTGCTGAGATGGCAAGAGCCTGTCAGAGTCGCCTGATGTTGCATGCTCAGCCACGTGAGCACAGACGTTGCTAGGGCTGGCTGTAACCGCGGAGCTCTCCCTCCATTTGCAGGCCTGTGAGATGCTGGCGCACAACGCCATCATTTCTCCCGTACGGCGCGTGCGCACGCAGCTGATGGCCACTGCGCCGCTTTGCTTGCATTTTGCTTTCATATGATGCCACGTGCGCTACAGAACATGTCGGAGCAGATGCATCTCGCATGATCTCGCATGCTGGCCTTGCAGAGGTCTAGCCTAGCCTTCTGGCCAGCGTCGCTTGCTTGCATTTTGGGCGCACTTGGGCCTCTCCATGTTCAGATTCCCGCCCTGCATGCAGGGCCACAAAACGGACCCAGTAACCGCTGCATCTATGTCACGCGTGCGAGGCCACGCAGGACACCTTCGAAACGACCTTGCGTGGCGGCAGCTACAACCGGCTGTTCGCTGGAAAGCCTGATTCTCGGATCTGCCCTTGCAAGTTTGAGCATGGCACAGTGTAGCAAGAGTCGGGTACATGCTCTTCTGTGCGACTCAGCAGATGGCTTTCACCCGCAAGTCCTTGTTAGTCCAGCATCTCCCGACCCAAATTAGGCCGGAGCTGTTGACCGACGATGCAGCGGCCCGGGCCCCCAGAAACTGGATGTAGGATGACATGAAGGACACCGCCGGCATCTCGAAAATTATTGGGAAATGCCCGGTTGTAAGGGAAGGGGGAGAGCGGATATGAGGGGATCAGCATAGACGGGCCGAGGGTTACTACGCCCAGCTGTGCAAGCACGTCGGGATGCGCGTCAACAGCACGTCTGAAACTCAGCATCCAGAGCGCCGCAGCTACAGCATGTTCCAAGATGCTACAAGCGCCTTGCCTCTGCCTTGCCGTGCTGTATTACGAGGACTGCCGAGTACCTCCTGCACATGGTGCCCTGCTCATCGTAGTGCTCTCCGCGTAGCCCGTACAAGTGGGCATCCCGACAGAGGCAATGATGGACGAATCCGGAAGCCCTGCGCGGTCCTCGAAAGCTCTGGAGCTGGCGTTTGCTACTCATAACATGCTGCTCTGCAGGTAGAATGCTTGCCGCTGATGTCGGAGGCCTTTCGCTTGGATGCAGCGGCAGTTGCGCCAGACGCAGGATTGGCGCTCACGTGCACGGCCTGCCGGCTCCTTGACCACCACGAGGAGCTATTGTGCGGGTGGCCGGCAGGGTAACCATCCTCTGCAGCCTGGCAGCACGGAGCAGGGTTTAGGTCTAGAAAACGCAGTGCTCGGTTTGCCAATACCTTTGACCAAGACCTGTGCCATCGTGTCGATCTCTGGCTGCCGCCGCATCTGCCCCGTGTAAGGTGCAAGCTCAAGCCATGAAGGCCGCCTCCGTGAAGAGAGATGGTTCGCGTCAGTCGACCACTTCTGATGCTCCGTCCCGGAACAGGTCCCACACGATGAGCTGCGCTGCGAAACTTGAGGCCGCGTGGGCACTCGGCTTGATTGAGCGACTCTCACTTTCATCATCTACGAGCTACAAGCTACGTGAAGCATCAAGTCGGTCCCCAGTCCCCAGCTGTCCCAGGCACAGCTGGCGAAGGGGCTACGGGGCCAGAGCCAAAGGTGTCTGCTCAGCCCTGAACAAAGAGGAGGCAGGGCAGCTCAGGGGCTTGGGCGGCATTCTGGGCAGGAGTTTTGATTGGATTCAGCTCAGGGTTCAGCCCGGGACTGTACCTTAGGAGCTCTTGGACATTATTGCGGAGCTCCTGGCCCTGATACTGCCCTTGGTAGCTGGCTTTTTCTGTCCCCTTGGATCCAACCTCTGCCAGTTATTGAGCCCCAAACCATTGCACACACCATCGTTGCGGGCCTGATGCTGCAGCAGCTCTTCGTGCTGGTGATCCCCCTGCTTTGAGTCTGCACGAGGATGTTCCAAGTCTGATCTTGCATGGCGCAAACGGCATTGCCAGGCAAGTTGGCACCAACATCAGCTTGACGGGTCCGAGGCCGGGTGCCTGCTGCTTTTGTCGGGGACGGGAGCTTTGATCTTGCGCAGTGCTGCCATGCGCTGCCAGGACTTGCTGTCCTTCGACCCGGACGCGTGACGGGCTCAGTCAAAAGAGTGGCAGACGCGTGTGTCATGCTTGTGGCATTCTTGGAGGCTGCTGCCGGTGCCGAAGCCCATAGAGGACGTGGCGGCTTCGCTTCAGCTGGTGGTGCAGACCTCACAGTAACTGGTCAGGACGGAAAGGGGTGCAGAGGGACCAGGGCCGTGGATGCATGGAGTCGGTGAAGATCTTGAGGAAGCATATCGTGACCAGCTGCAAGCTGCGCCTCGGACAAGCGGGGGGATGTGGAGGGCTTGAAAACCTGAGGCGCCATAGCTACCTTCGCTTCTGTGCGGGAGAACGGGGTCATGGGCCTAATGATCCCAACCATGCAACGGCCAGCCCGGAGCTCAGCAGAGGCTGCGGAGGGCTTCTATTGAATGTGTTCTTTTGACTGGCTCATCAAGTTCGCAGCTACCCATGCAGTGGAGACAATTCAATTTCTCCTGGGGTGGTGCCAACGCCTTTGGCAGAGGCCATGAGCATCGTGGAAGCATTCAAGTGCCATGGTCGCATGCCCGCGTGATGTGCCAGGTGGCGAAGACCGCCGCCTTCCAAGAGGCGTTCCGGCTTTGAAAGTTTGAAAGGGCAGGAGAGGAGCCATGATCAAACGTTTCTCAACTCGCTTGGATGTTCCAGCAGGCCAAGCGCAGCTTTGCAGTCCTCAGCGCAGCCCGCAGCATGGAGGAGCCCTTCATCTCGCGTAATATATCGCATGTCCTCTCACGCCGGCGCTCTCCCCATGGCCCCATGACTGTGAGTGGATCCAGGACATGGCCATCGCTTCTTCCAAGGCGGGGCTGTGGAATCGGAGCATAACGGAGGTGAGGGAAAGATGGTTTCCAAGCATTTCCAAGCAGCTTGGTGCTTCGAAGTCTCGTGAGTGAAGATGGTGGAACAGCTGCCAAGTTGGGGATCATTGTTGGAGGAGGCTGCTATGCGGTCCAATGCTCTTGCTCTTGCTCGCTCTTGATGCTCTTGTTCACGCCGCTAGACACTACGCATGACCTTGCTATACCGTAGCACCGTACTTCCCAAGGCATGAGTTCAATGGGGCACTGAAGGTCATGCAGGATGGTTTTCCGGTCCAATTTGCTGGCTTGCGCTCGTTCTGCGAGGTGCCCGGGCTCGTGGCCGAAAGGCGTGGATCTATTCCCACTTGCGATATCTTGCGATGTTGTTGTGAACGTTGCGCATGTTGCACCTGATGCTTCCACGTAGTGGGGTGCTTGCAGGCAGGCATGCTGGCACCTTGCGCTGCGCGAGAGCCGCGGCCTGGAGCTTCCCGGCGTGCCCAAGGCGGAGCATGCGGAGCAGTGCTGACTGCATCACACTTGGCACCAAATGCACTAAACAACGCACCACGACCTGTACACCTTGCAAGGCATATCCTACTTGCGCCATCTTGGGCCAACTTGTGCCGTTGCTGACACCAGGACTCTGCGCCTAACCCCTTCCTGGCATCGCTTCGAGTCGGGACCTCGACACTTGTCGCGTGTGGCACGCATGGTCTAAGTATCCATAATGTGTGCTTGTGCGGGGCCAGAAGCAGATGGTGGATTTGGTGCATAGAGGGGGAACGTGAGGCCATGCTGAATACCAGCAGCACATCGATTCGAGCCGTCATCGAAGGATGGGGTGCGATGCGTTCTGGCTTGCGCTGGCTTTGTCGGGGATTTTGGGATGCCTGCTTGCAAGGACAGGTGGCCGCCCCAAGATTTCGCTCATTGGACGCGAGGCAGTTGGTGAAAGTCGATGAAAGTCTCGCGGGGTTGCTTTGTGAAGCTTCTGCTGTCACACCCTGCAGGGCCTTTTCTGCTGACACCATGGCATCGTGGATGTTGCGCGAGTGCCGGGTCCGGAGCCCAGCGGGCCGTCGAGGGCAGGTAGCTGTGGCTGGGTAGCTGTGGCTGACGATGGCTGAAGCGGTTCGCAGATCAGCTTGAAGAGGACGAGATAAACTGCAGAAGAGTGTGAGAGCGTGCTAAAACGTGCTAGCATGTGCATCCCCTGGTATCAACGTCGTCATTCACAAGAGTTTAGACAGTTTTTACCTACGGCAGCCTTTCCAACGCGCTGTGGCAGCTCGTCCTTCCTCTGAGGCAGCTTCATACCCCACCTTGCTGGAGGATGCTGGGCTCCTCCCTCCGCAGGAGGGACCTGTGCACATGTGCTGTGACGGAGCCTTGGTGAGATCCGGAGATGTGCGGAGGTCAAACCGCCCCCTGCGCCAGTACGGACCAAGCCACAGCTGCAGGAGGTGCAACTTCCGTGCTGCAAGGGAGAGAAAGTTAGGAGAACTTCACAAGACAGCTTGCAACGCAAGCGCAACGGAATCTGCTTGCAGCATGAGCCTCTTATGGCACCTTTGACGAGAGAGTTGAGAGAGCTTGCTGAAGCTGACGCGAAGAACAACTCTGCAGATGACATCGCAATGGCAGAGTCGTTCTCGTACCTGATGCAGCTTGCAATCCAAGCAGCGTGGGCCCCTTCACTTGGAAATGTTTCCGTGTCTAGCAACGCAGGTGCCGAGCCAGAAGCCAGCCAAGACGGAAGGCTCGTTCAGTGCAGGTGCTTGGCAGGGTTGCCTGGTCAAGGTACAGTATATAATGATGTATAATGTCCGTGCTGAAGTTTTGCTCTGCGTGTCTTCTCTGCCAGCTCTCTTTGCTCTGCCCTCTGCTCTCCACATTAATCTACAATGTTCTATGACCGACCGGTACAAGAGCAGCATCTTCTGATCTGACTTGCTCACCCCGCAGGCAGCAGCTCAATGTTCGCCAGTTTCCGCCAAATGTGGCTGCAAGCGCAGTGCTTTTGAGAGGAGTTTCCGCAAGGGTGCGCAAACAGTGCGCTGGTACCTCTCTTCCCAAAGTGGCCTGAGCAGCTCAAGTCTCCAGCAGCTCCGTATGCCAACCTTTTAGCCCGAGGGCCCAGGGGCCCAGCTCCCCAGAATCCCGAGAGCCGTCAAGCCCTTGCGAGAGACGCGCTGCCTTTGACGATGGACGGTATTGAGTCTCTATCAATTTCGGCCGCGGTGTGCAGAGGAGCACTGCGTGAAGTCTCTCTGATTCTCTTTGACGCCATGCAGCTTGCGCAGCTCTGACATTGACATCCGGCCTCCAAAAAAGCATGCATGCTCTCGTCGGATGATGTCACATGGAAGCTTGGTGTCATTCATGCACTTGCAAGAACCGCCCCAGGCACAACAGAGGCGTGCAGAGGGCGGCGCGTTCGATGAGTTGGGGTCTCAGAGAAGTGCATGCTGTGAGGGTCTCAGTCACGATCAGAATCTTTCTGAATAGAAATCATCTTCAGGACCGAAGCCAAAACGTACTTTCGGCAGATGTTGTATGCGGCCGGGAACCCGGCGGACATCATCCAAACACGCCGCGCGCAACGTTGTTTCATCACTCTGAATGGCTGTGTGTGGCATAGCTTGGGCTGTGCTGCTTGAGCAGCGGCAGTCCTTTCACAAATCCTTTGAGCATTCTGCATGACGCCGTGCGCAAGGTCGCCTTCTTGCACAAGGCCAGGATAGTGCACCGCGACATCAAGCCCGGTCCTTGGCCTTTGCTCCCCTCAGCAGCTTGTAGTCGGAGATGCAAAGGCACAGCAGTCAATCGAACAAGCGAGATCTTCATGTTGTTAGTGTTGACGCGGTGTGAAGCTCTAAACCTTCAAGTCCAAGGACCGAAAACTTCCTGCTGCTGGGTGACCCTGGTACACCAGAAGGCCTCCAAGCCCCTTTTCCGTCCATCCAAGATCCCAGCCGACACTATATCCAAGTGGGTCGGACTGTCCATGGGAACCAATAGGTCAATAGGTTCTTGCAAGTCAGTCTTCATATGTCTTGGTTGAAGTGGAGAAGCCGCGCCGGCTGCATGATCTGATGACAGCTGTCAATATTTGGAAGTCAGTTCTTGGACCTCGCATATGCTCAGTGCTGCAGCGCAGCTAAAGTAGACCCTTGGAACATGTTTGTCCACTGGACTGCCATAGGTTTGACACGCACTCTTTTCTACATAGGCTTACGATCCCCAACATTCCAGCCTGGACTGGGGTAGCAGTAGCATAGCGTGCGTGAGCTGCGACGATGTCTGGCCTTCATACCCAACTTCCCAAACCGACGTGGTCACCCAGAAGAGAAACTTTTTCGAGATTATTACCGTACTACTTCGCTGTGTTGGGATTCTAGTTGCACCGGGTGTCTCCACTCCGGTTTCCCCCGGTGAAAGAGAGCAACCTCCCTTTGTACGCGCCTAGGAAATCCCCAGGGCCTTCAAGATCCTTCAACCAGAACCTTGGAAAGCACGACATGAAAGCATGCAAAAGTCCTAAAGGAAGCATCATCAAGCTCTGTGACTTCGGGACAGCTGTGCAGCTAAGCCCACAGATGCCCCGAGCCGAGATTCTCAGAAGCTTTTACCCCCTGGCGCCTCCACATTAGGGATCACATTTCTGGTGCGTATTAGTATGTGGAGACTTTCGGAACGTGCCCCATTGCCCATTGCCCATTGCCCAAGTACAGAAGCTGCGAGATTTAAAGAATCGGTTACATGAAGCTGGGGTCCTTGTTGATAGGGATGGCGGCTTTTCAAAGGAACCCGAAGTATTCAGAGCAGCATTCCATGTTCCGCGCGCGCATGGCTTTAATTTAATGCAGCTGCCCAAACCCTTTAGGCACGTGAGTATGTAGCGTCCATGTCAGTGAATGTAAATCTTGAGGCCAGCCACATTCTCAGCGTTTCTGGATCGTATGATATCTTAAAAACATTTAAAATCTAATGACACCCAATGCCTCACCTGCCAGATACTCGTATAGCATTTGGCCTTTGTACTGGCTCCGGCGATGTTTGGGACGCTATTCGAACTCACTGTCCCTTTTTGGGTGACATGGTATTCGCGAGCTGACAGTGTAACATTGGGCTTGTGGGGACTTTTGGTGAATAAAGTTGACTCTGAAAATCAAGCTTATGCGGATTGGTAGGGCCTGACTCCCAGGCCGCGAGCGATGGGCAGAATAGGCGACAAGCTCAGCTGCTTCGCGAGAGGGAGATGATGAGCCAAAGCCTTGAAGGGACATCCATCTACGCAACCTTCACGATGCAATGCACAATTCATCCAAAGACTCCCATCATCCTGCGCCCCTGGAGTTCAAGCTCAGCTCCTACTTGTACCATGATTCTACAGCTGTAGCTGGTTTTTGCCTAATATAACCCCAATATAGCCCTATTTACCTTAATATAACCCCAATATAACCCTAACATTACCCCAATCTTAAGGTAATATAACCCTATTATAGGGCCTTGGCAGGCACGTTGTCCTACACGGCGCCTGAGATCTACGCCCGTCGAGGTGCAGATACGAGCCGGAAGCTCAGAGAGCTCAGCCCTGCTGGCCCTATCATATTATATTGGGGTTATATTAGGGTTTAGGGTGTCATATTAGGGTTATATTAGGGTTACATTGAGGGTATATTGGGGTTATGTTAGGGTAATATTGGGGTCATATTAGGGTTATATTGGGATATTGGAAAATAGAATGGAAACTACTATTGAGGGTATGTCCCTATGTAAGCCCGGCCGTTCTTGGTGCCAGGAGCGCTTGATGAAGTAGACATGAGTAGACTGCAGAAGCTCTGTCAGATTCTGCAAGCTCAGGTCAGGTGTTTTTATTCTGCTTGTGCATTTAGCTGTTCTATATCTTGCAGGTACTTCGAAGTTGTGATGCCGAAAGTGAGCCACGGATGTGGATCCTCTTCTAGGTCTTTGTTTGTAGAAAGTGAAGAGAATCCCTGAGGCTGCCTCAACATGCCCCAACTGGCGTAAAACTCCTGTTAAAAAGTCCTGCTTTCCTTACAAGAACAAATGTCACAGACTGAGCAGTACTGTGTCCTCAGCAAGGTGCGGATATCTGGTCCCTTGGGGTGGTGCTGTATGTGCTCCTGGCAGGGGTCCAAGCATTCCGAGTGGAGGGAGCCAAGACACTTAGGATTTGTTGGGGACCCCTGTGCTGCAGGCATGTAAGTGCATGCATGTCAACACCCCGCTGAATCTGGCTTACTCTACACGAAGAGTTCGTACCGGTAGAGCATATCATCGTTGGTCTCACATGCGCTTGCAAATCATGCGGCTTGCTCAGGTCGGTGCGAGCCCTTTCAGGATCACAGGCCGTGTGGGTTGCTTGTGAAGTTTAGATGGTTACTTGCACAGGTCAATTTACCGGCAGTGTCAAAGTTCTTACGGGACAACGAGCACTAACACACAACTTGAAGCTAATGTTCGGACATGTAGGATATCGCATTCTCCAGTTGGCTACCTTTCCTGGGCAAAGCTCTCAAAGATTTGACTCATAAAGCCCATCTACTGCTACACTTGGCGAGGCACCGAAACTCGAGCGGAAACCTCGCAGCGGATATTGGCTGGTGAGGGGCTTGGCCCGCGATAAGAGGGCATGATTACTAGGTATGTGAATGATTCACCATGGTTATTGGTCGACAGTTTTAGACAACAGCGGGAAGCGTGGCATCCTTGCCATGACTTTTGAGCAAAAGCTTCAAGATTTGCGATTGCTTATCGGTTTGAGGGGACACCGCGCTTCTTCCTACCCCCGTGTGCAGAGAAGGGACAGACCACGTGAAAGACATGACCAGTGAGAGCGTCATGCTGTTACGAGGTTGCACTTGATTTGAAGTTGAGTTCTCACTGAACCACAGCTCCCACCACTGTTGTGATTTGAGGTTGTACATTTTGCGAAAGAGGACTTCAACAGTCCCCACCCTTGTGGAGGCAAATGTAACACTATCCAATCAGACCTTACTCGCGAAGATCGCGCTTTTTCTTTGAGCCCTTAGCCCCAACCCTAACCATCCCCCTTGCACAACGGCGTTGGTGCCCCTAAAGACTTGATGCGTATCCTGACGTCTCTGCAAAGGAAACTATGACAAGCTGCGGCAGGGCTGGCAGAAGTGTTCTGAGAAGGCGAAGGACAGCTTCTGCTAAAAGAGCGGGCCACCCACGCTTGCTCTCATAAGCAAAAAGGATCCGGCTTGCATCATACTGCCACCTTTTAAAGCACAGCCGTCAAGAAGCTTATTGTCTACAGTCTGGTCGGATAGTGAGTCTACGGACCGGGATGCATCCATGTTTCGAGAAGCGCCCACCATCACCTCCATCTGTCCAGGACTTTGTCGGCAAGCTCCTGGTCGTTGAGGCTTTGGAAAACACATTCAAGTTTGCGTTCCATGGAGTGTGAGCAGTGCGGTGTAAGATGCTCAAGCTGCGACAGGCTTGAAGGATCTTGAAGGTTTGGCAGTCTTTTCTTAGTAGATGCTTTTTGGCGGCTACAGCACGAAGACGCGACCCTGCTTTGCCTCGTTTGCCCTCCTCAGCTTGCTTCCTGGCACTGGGCGGGTTGTCATGTGTCTAAGCTGTGCAAGTTTGATATAGACAGCTCAGCTTTCCCCTCCCCCCCCCCTCTATCTTCTGGGTTTGAAGTTCATGGATTCCCCTACTACGGCGCCCAATACTACCTTTCCCTTAATCGGCCTTAATTAGCCGGCAATCTTGGGCCCACGAGAAGTTAACCCTTTTTGTGCTGATCCGAAAAGGCTTCAGACAGGACCTACAATTTGGTGGTTTCATAAATACGTGGACCCATAATTGGCCCATAATCCTTGTTATTGGGACCCAAAAAGGATACGGGAAACCCCCATTTTTCCATGCCAGGAAGCCAGGAGGCTCGACATCAAGAAGGCTCTCCAACATGTGTGGTTGGCGCGGGAGCCTTGGAGTCCGGCATAGAGGCAATCAAAAAGGGGGTCCGGAGAATGGATGGCATTTTTGGCATTTGGGGAATCATCATATATGTGTAGAATTGCGTGTACAAGAGAGGATGAAAGAATCATGGTTCCCTTTCTTGGGGCATTCTTGTTGTTTCAGCGTCCCAGAAGGTCATGCAAGGGTGAGTGAGGCCTTAGCGTCTTCTATACCACCATCATGCGTAATCACGCGGACGTACATGTAGCATTGCATGAAGCAAGCGCTCGTGCCTATGCTTTCATGGTTCAACCCAAGCTTTGTCCTTTGTCCTTGAAGCTGTTTATCTCTGCAGAGCAGTTGGCCGAGACGGGCCTGATTCTGGCAGGGGCAGGTACCCAGGCTATCACTGTGCAGCACATTCCAGGGTAGCAGGAATTCGATTGGTTTGCGTGTAGCCTAAAAAGTAGAACGGGATGACAGTTCAGGCCCTCTGCGGTGAGCACGCCAGTGGTGCTTCTTCCGGAGCAGCGGCAGCGCCTTGGTCATGCACATACACAATTACATAATGCCTTGGCGGCTGTGGTGGTCGTGGTTACAGGTTTCGGTGTGGTCGTAAACTTTACTAAAAAAAGGTGTTGCAGCGTGCGTGGCATCAGTAATTGGAAGCAAGAACTCCAGTTGGACTCACGACTCTCGTTTGATTGAATCCTAGCCCCAACATTCTGAAGTGACGAGGTGCCAAAGCGCAGTCCAGCACGGCATAGCTTTTTTGTTGCAGGGGCTGTCTCAAGCCAGATAGGGATGTGGATGGTTTATTGTCAGAAATGTTCGCAGTCTCATGGGATGCTACATATGACACAAGGAAAAGGGGTCATTCTTGTCATGTTCTCGTACAATGGCTGGTCTTAACGATGTTCAGCGTTCTGATGGAAATCAAATCGCATTAGCAGGCGTTCCAGGCATCACTCAAAGATTCTAAGACTTGGACCTCCAGCCAGGATATCAACATTGTACCATTGGGAACAGCTGCAGCGTGACTACTAGATGTCAAGTAGGATGAAGAGTGCCAGTGACAGGGAAAACTCGTTACTAAGAAATCGTGGCCATAGTGACAATGGTGGCCGTACAGAAAGCAAGTGCTTGTTGTTGTTTGAGGCGGTTGGATAAGATAAGACAGCCGGAAGGGCCAGGGTTCTGGTGTGTATTTCGGCCAGCAACACATAGGATGCATGTTGTTCATCCTTGTTCGGGAATGGAAGCAGCGAGCCTCAAAACTCAAAGCGCAGCTGCAGGCATGTCTCGCCTCTCCAGGACAAGGAGAACGCCCGCTCTTTTCTCCATAGACGTGTGATTTGTCTCCAGAAGCTCAAAGCTCCAGACCTGCATTTGTGTTACCCGGCTGTTTGTGAGGAGGTGTCGCTGCACCAACTTGCTGTCTATGCACAGCCGCTGCTGTGGCCTCGGCATAAAGAAGAACCTCGCAGCACCATGTGTCTGCGTGAGCCCTGCAAACTTGCTGGAAAGATGTGGAGCCCATGGGCAAGAGAAGCAGATTAAATGCCCTACACCTAGACTCAGGAGATGAAATCATGAGACAGGGTCCGAACCACCAAGAAAACTCCCTCCATCTGAAACACGCTTTAAGCTGCTGGCCTGGAGGCTCATCCCGCAACTCCCTGATCCCTTAACTTCCCTCAGAACTCATGTACTGAGGCTTCAGCTCTTGGGTGCCTTTGTCCGATTAGATCCGCTGCAGCACCTGTTCATCGTGGTCTATGCACAGGCCGGGGTCTGATCGAAGATAGTGCAGTGCGGCTGAGTATTCGTAGAAGACGGCCTAGATTCTCGCCAGAACCTTACGAGAGATACGAGAGCTCTGATCAAGGTTTCTCCCTGTGTGGCTTAGCCGTCGTTTGTACGGTTTGGGAGATTTAATGTCGTTCATGTTTTGAGGCCAAATGTTGTGTACATATAATCTGGGATGAGATATTGGAGCGGTTGGGTGGCATCCATGTTGCAACATGACTTGCTGGAACCATTTCTACACACCCGTCTCGCTGCTGAGCTACGAGAACTTATGCAGCATCGAAATGCTTGCTTGTAGCAGCCATGCAAGAGGATAGGTTACTCTGAAAGAAGAAGTTGGCAAGAGCTTATGCAAAAAGATCCGAGTGGTCATCAGCGGGTTCTATGAAAAGGTCAGCTTTCAGACGAATGTGCCTCTTGTTGCTTCTACAGGCTATTGGACATATTCATGCTCGTGAATCTGGAGGGCCTGTAGAATCTTACTTTCCCAGAACAGTCATAGTATTTTCTACGTACCTCTGTCTTCTGTCTACAGTGCTGCTACGGAACGCAGGTATCAACCCCTGAATCAACCACTATAGAGACCTAGAACGCCCGGGCCACCAAACCCCAACCCTCATTGCCATGGCCAGGTTTCTCCCGACATGGATCTAGTCACATCCGGCTTGCGCCTTCCGTGGTGCCCTGTTTGAGAAATTTCTTGCGTTTGCATGGGGCTCGATGGGGACTATGTCTGAATGCTGCAACTGCTACCGCTGCTACTACTATTCCTGCTCACTTTCATTCCCACTCCTACTGCCACTATTTCCACTCCTCCTCCTTCTCCTCCTCTCTCTACCACTGCTACCACCGCTCCCACACACATGGACAACATCAAAATGCAGGTACGACCTGTTTTTCGCACTGGACACGGACTGCGACGGACGCTTAGGCCCCGTCCTTGGAACGAACGAAGTGCCGTTCCTACTATAGAGGGATGGCTCCAAATTCGGTTACTGATGTCGCATTAATTTTAGTGGGCTAGAAGTACAAAAAAGGGTGCAGTGGCAATTCCGGCACAATCTCACCTACCTCATTCTCATGATATGGGCTGGTGCATAATGATCAATCGCTCGAGGAAACGGACTAGCGGGCGGGATCTATTGGCAACTCACTCAAGACGTTCAACCAGTTTGGTGCAGGAAGCCTTCATGACCATGCAGCTTTAAATTCTGCAGACCATTTCAACATGTTGCGGTGTACGTGTTTGGGACCCATCGTCTTCAGACGTTTGGAGCTTACACCTTCGATGCACCGAATCAACGTGAGGCATGTCCGCGCTGGTAAGAATCATCCAGCCTAGCTGTCGGCATGGTTGCCAAATTAGATGCCCATTTACAAATCAAGCACGGGACTGCCCTTGTTTTCTTGTTGGCTACATCGTGGCTTAGTTGCAGCTCTGGCATGCAGCATCTTGGTAGAGTTGGTGAGTCTGGAAGGCACAATTGAAGACGCAACAGCTTTACTTCTTTTACTCAATGCTTGCACTAAAAGTCATAGCAGCTTGACCATGTCAGCGGAGGAAAAAGCAAAAAACGAGTGGTAATGACAGGAGTGTTGCTACAAGACTGCTGTCAGTGCAGCAGTTTGGTTGCTGGGAGGTCAGACATAGTTGACACAGCCAGGATTCGCATGATGTTGCCCCAGACGATCCATGACTGATGCCCTGAGGGTTGGAGGAGCTCACAGACGGGCTTCAGAAGCTCCAGGAGCTGAGCTCTAGGCCCCTTCCCTCCATGGAGGCCTGTTAAGGAAATGGGACTCCGGGATGCATGGAGACTGTTTTAGAAGCCTTGGGCTCCTCAGGGCTGTCTGGCGTGTGGTTTGGCGGTGAGCAGATTGCATAGAACTTCGGCCTCCAGTTCCAGACGGCATGCCGAACACTAGGAAGGTTGAACAATTGCGCGAGACCCAACAGGCTCGGGATTCCCTAAATGCAGAAGCCTGGTGCCTGAGCGCAAGCAGTCACATGCTGGAAACCGAGATGCCCAGATCTGAACATGACTGCGTACCTTGCCCCCATGTTTTTCAGTTCGACCTCGCCGATGCAGTCCGCTCTTTGGACTTAGCGGCAGCCTTGGCAACTGCATTGCTTTGAGGGCTCCTAAGTGCTGCTGTTTCTGCTCTATCTATCTTGAATCTTTCAGTGAAGATCACCATCTACTGCTACTCTTCAAGCTGGCTTAGCAACTGGTGTCGTCTTGCGCTTGGGGACTAAGAAGCTACTCGGGTCGGGGCTTCGCATCAGCATCGCCCTTGCCATTCGTACACTAGCATCATCGTCACTATGCTTTATGGTGGTTATGACCGTCAGTACTACAAGTGTACTACAATTCGCGGCCGCGACTGGGAGGTACTCACCCTAGCACTGGGCTTATGTCCAAAGCCAGACACTGGTTGGTTTCAAGTTGCCAGTACGTTGGAGGGATCTGGAATGTGTGGATTCTTGTGGTGGCTCCAAAACAGTGAGAACCATCTATTCTGAGCATTCGGGGAAGCCCTTATCTTGAGAACTAACCATACTGGTTGTCTACAATTCAGGTTCAGCAGGTTGGGCTTCAGAGATTAGTCAGGAGGCTAGGGGGCCCTCCGGTTGGTTAGACCTGAACGAATTACTTCTAGCATTAGTTTGCTGCAATAGTATGCTTGCTATTGTCGTTATTATTGTTCTTAATTTTGTCGTGCTGTTGATTCTTATCATTTTAGCCTGCGACTTTCCCGGCCGGCCCGGCTCCAGGCCTCGAGCGTCAAATTCTAGTTCTTAGTCAAAGCTTTGTGAAATTCAGCATGGCCAGCAACATCGCCATCTTTTTTGGTGGTTCTTGGGAGACGCAGTATAATTCGTGTCCAGTCCTAGTCACCTAGTCACATGCCTTAAGCCCTGAACCTTGCCATTCAGGGAAAATTCTGCAGCCATTGATAATACGGAATATCCCAAATCCGATCTATGTGCCCCATCACTCCCCACAGCAAAGGACGAGAGCGGGTACGTGGATTGGGTGGAGTGGGCTGCCCTCGCCCTATCCTCCTCTCAACAGTTGGCCTCCGAGCCAGGGCCTCGGCATCTTCCCTGGAAAGTCAGGGGGACGCATAAAGAACACAGACTTCGGGTGTCTTGAAGTCTCAAGGGACTAAACATGCGAAGTCCACGCGTTGAGGCGTAGGGTTGAGGTTCTAGAGGTTTTCTTTTCGAGGGGTTATGCTTTTGATTGAGGGCTGATGCTTGGTTAAATCGCTGGCCTGGCGGTGTATTACCACTCAGCTTGCTGAATTCTCCAAGGTATATGCTCTGCGGTTTCAGAGATCACAAGTTCAAAAAGATCTGCTCTCATGCATGATTTTGAGAACTGCCCGATCGCACCGAGCTACAGAGGTTGCGCGAATTAACAGGTGAGTTTACTGAATTCGAAAACATCACTACTTACTGCTTGTGAAGAAGATGCCCTTCACTTGTCTCGGGCCGTCGGAGTGTCTTTGTGCGCGGGGGTTTCGATCTGCAACAAGATTGGGATTTCTGAAATTGATCTGAAAAAAGTATCTTAGCCGATTGCATTGCCCAGATTGCTTAGGTGGCCTAGTCTTCGAGTCTTGCACCAGAAATTGCCAGCTTTGCTTTCGGGCTGCTGAAGGCCTGAACCTCTCCGGACGGTGTTCAGGACAGGTCCTGACGCTGCGAGAAGCTTCGAAATTACTCCTGGTATCCATGGCCAGCCTCAGAATGTTAATAAACATTAGCTTTTATACTTGGATACTGGAAAAGAAAACTGGAAATCTATTACAGTATATTAAGTAGGGGTTATATGGGGGATTTGAATTTTCTAGCGGTCGTGAACCTGGCAGGTGTTGCCGGATCGGCTGAGTGATACTCTCCTTAATGCTTTAGCATCACTTCCATGGATTAGCTTCCATTGTATTTTCTATTATCCCCACATAAACCCTATATAATATGCTATACTATAGTAGTTTCCAAGTTCTTTTCCATTATCCCCCACGTAAAAGCGAGTATTTATTGCAAGAAAACATGCTATAGACGACTCAATCGTAATTGAGGTACAAGATCTCTTCACATCTCCATAATCAACTTGAAGACCCTTAGGATGGTCAAGCGTGCCCTCCCTATGCCACACAGTTCTTTGCAAGATGATGATAGCAATAACAGTAATAATGGTAATAGTAATAATTACAATATTGATACTGTAATACTCATAGTACTAGTAATAATATGAATAGCTGGTTGATTGCAGGATGATCGACCGCCCTTCCGGCGACGGCGTAATCACAGCTGGGCACTGAGCCCTGCTCTTCTCTCGTTCCCGCAGCAGCAAGGTGTCATTGAATTGACATTTCATCATTACTCTGGTAGGGACTGCGGGCAGAAGCTAGCTTCTGTCTGCAGAGCAGAAAGCCAAGGCAGTTGACCTGCTTGCGATTCTCAACGACTCTGGAGGACCTCTGCTTGATGCAGCCTATACTGTGCAAGCGTTAGGAAGTCGTTGCAGGGGCTGTCTGTAGGTTGAGGCTGAAGATCTAAAGAGGGCAGCGGGACTTCTTTAACTTGCGGTGGATTTGTGCAGTTTTTTTGTACGCCATCATTGACACGGTTCCGTGTCGCAAAACGGTTTTCTGGAGCGGGCAACTGGCCATCAAGTTTGGCTCGTACGCGTCCTCGCTTCATTCCACCTGATGAATTGCACTGCAGCCTTTTGCCAAGTTCAGGCCGAACTCAACCGCTTCAAGACGAGGCACGCGCATGACGAGATATCTACGGGGATCCTCAATGTTGATCATAGCAAGGTTTGGGCTTCGCGGGCTCCTTAACCCCTTCATAAGATTCTTGAGGTTGCTTTTTTAAACGCTCCCCACTTTTGGGAGGGTAGTTGGCAGTGCTCCAATACAGCGGCGCTTTGAGAACCACATGCTGCAAGAATGTGACCAATGGAGTCTATGCTATGGAGCGTAGATCAGTCACGATGTCATTTAGCAGTTTTTTTTTCTGAAGGTCAACAACTTCCATAAACACAGTTTTCAGGAAACATCAATCTCAGCCTAGTTTCAAGAGGCTCTATGCGCTGACCTTGCAATAGCGCAAATGCTCAAACACACCTCCCCAATTTTACCCGTGCGCGTGGCCCAAAGGCAATCCATCCCTTCAACCGAAGCCCTTACTTGATGCCTACACGTCGAGGCCCAAACCATGAACCCTGATACTCACGCCTGATCCCTCACCCTATAATTCCTAATCCTCCCTAATCCCCGGAAACTCCAGAGTGTGCTGAGATCCCTCAGGCTAAAGCCCTGCTCCAGAAGTGGTCCTCCAGGGAAGCTCAGGCATCCGGCAGCTTCTTTTGTTTTGTCATATTCTGTTTTTCGTGAAAAGGCCGGGGAAGCGGAAAGAAGGCTAAAATCAAGAAACCCTTGGGCCCGTTTTGAGGTGTTTAGCAGAGATCCAAGGAGAAGTGAGCACTTGTGTGGGATTTGTGGGTTGTTCTTCAAGCTTTCCCGGTCTGTACCACAAGGGTTCTTAGTTTGGTCTCCGTAGACGGATCTTGATGACTAGAAAGGAAACTATACGCTACAGACCATGACAGGATACATTCATGGTTTTCATTGTATCAAAGGTCCCTTCAGTTTGTAGTAGTAGGCGGGCGCAGGCAGTTATCGCAGAAGATGTGCATCCCGGAGATTAGCGCGTGCATTTGTGGAGAAGCCAAGATCTCACTTCCCGTGGTTGCCGGCCACAAAGAATGACCGTCACAGCCGCAAGCGAACACGGGTTTTACAGGACTCAGTCAGAACAAATCCTCGCAGACTGGTACAGCAGGGGCTTGGAGTGAAGGGGACTGATGGGGCCCATTCACTTGGATCATGGCTTTTGAACTTTGGTCTTTGAACATTGTTGGATCAAGTTGTGTCATCCCGCCGCCTGGAAACATCTGGCAACTATGCGCCGAATCGATGGGATCCGAATGATCTGCCAGAGCAACCTTGATTTCGATCGTGTGCAACAGCAAGGATTCCTGGTGATTCTCCCCAATCCGCCGGGCCCTACCCTAAGTGACAAGAAGATGGACACATGGATTTCAGAAATCGACACGAGACCATGGAAGCTCCAATGACAGATACCCCAGGCATGCATCATAAATTCCCTTTCCCAGGAAAAGAACTTCATGAGCACGGTATAGTTTTATCAGGAACACCCCAAATGGGGCTTTCCCAAATCCAGGGGCTTATGGGGGTCTCCATACGGAGGAATCTAAGGATGATTGTATGTTAGGTCTACATTGGGTCCCCTTGTTTGGGGCAACTACCAAATTATGATCCCATGCAGAGGCGCCGAACCTTGTCCTGCAGGACACGCAGCGGCTGTTGCAGGCATCCCGAAATTTCTGTAAAGGGTACAAGTGTTTAAAGATGGCTTGTATCTTGAGGTAACATTAGGATACTTCAGAGTAATATTTGAATAATTCACGGAGCATGGAAAAGAACATGGAAACTACTATGTTTTACAGGGAGCCTACGCAAAAGCTGGGAGGCGCGTCCTGCAGAATGTTCAATGGTCTCAAAAATCTACAACGCCAAAAACTCTACAACGAAGTTGTGGCTGCCTCTCCTCAGGATCCTTGGCTTTTGAATGACTTCTGGGCACCCAACTTATGAAAAGCCCATTGGTAAATTTGCCTCCGGAGCTGGCCCAGAGGCCACGTGTCGAGATCAAAGGATCAGAAGGTTTGCTTCCTGGAACAGACATGCTTAAGCGCTGGCAGCGGCAACCCCCTACAAATTGCAGTCGCTTACACCCGCTTCGCTGCGCAGAGATTCCATGAACTTCATGCGAATGCTGCCTTGATCACAATGCACCTGCTGCAAGTACCGCTGAGCCTTTTCACAGAGGTTTTGTAGTTGAACCCTCCTGTATCTCGCTTCCATTTTCCAGCACAGTCTTTCAGATCATCTTCAGGCAGCTGTCACGGAGTGCTGGCTGCCGACTAATGCCAGCTGCAGCCTCGGACATGCCCCTAGAAGTATGTTGGGATCACAGTGGTTAGCATTGATATCTTTGCAAGAAGGGCTGGACAAGGGATTCAAAGGCCTGCCCAGTCCTGATTGTTAAGCCCCGCTCTCGATGCTCAATCTTATCAGTAAGTGTTGCGCCATTGTGACTGATGCAAGGGGTTCAGGTGACTACTGGAAAATGATGCCTGCTTTGCGTTGCCATCCCTCATTCAGCCAGGCTTCCACACTGGAGTAGCTTCCAGGGGACTCTTCTACTTCAAGAACCTTAGAACATGTAACACGCCCCCCCATGTTCACCCAGCCTCGAAGGCAGTGTTTCCCCATCCAACCAGTCCGCAAAGCAGCCAGGTTGGCTCGGCCCTGAGTCTCAAGGATTTTGAGCTTGTTAGGATTCAACTACAGGGGTTTAGGGCTTAGGAAGGATAACCCCTGCTTTGTCGAATGCTCCGCCCTCCCCTGAAAATGGAACTTGCAGCTTGATACCTTATCCTTCTGGGCAACATGGCAAAAAGAGGTGGATCTACTTGTTGGATCCCGTCAGGGATCCGGAAAGTTGGTTGCAAGTATTGGGAGGAGATTGTGGAAGGGTGTGCATTCGTTTCAAATCCATCCTAGTAGTCGTGACCCTAAACCTCCGTACAAATTGACACGGATCTGCTCAGAAGCTGAAGTTTCTTTCGTAGAGCACAATACATATCACAGCAGTCCTTCCAAAGTGTCAGGCTTTTGCTGGGCTTGGTGAAGTTGTTCTGTGTCTACGAAGGATTTATTACGAGCCCAGCCCGAACCCGAACCCGAACCCGACGCGTCGTTGCGTTAGAGGCATTTTTGACCCGGACTACCCTGCAAAAGCGATTTCAATGAAACCGGCCATGACTCAACAGCCTCCTGAGGCTGGGATGCTGCGAGCAGGCCCATGCAGACACCAGGCCCTACCTCTTTGATGCTGAGCTCAGCTAAGCCCGCCACTGAAAGAGTGAGCTCGCACCTCCTACGCTGTGTGTCTCTACTGCCTTGGCAGTGCAGTCCTCACTTGCGTCTACTCGGCCGTGGGAGGCTTGAGACCATACCGCGGGTTTCGGCAATGCCGAATAGCGCGGAGGTGCCGGCATGCGCATGCAGTTGCGTTTGAGAGGCTGTGAATTTTGCTGTGTTGCTTCACATGGCCTCCAGATTCATAGGACAAATCAGGGTGCCTTAAAGCTTTTAAGTTTCAATGCTGTGCCAGAGAAGCTGTCCCCAATTGCCAGGTCCAAGATTCAGGCTTTTGATGCGATGTTGGACGGTAAAAGGTATATGGGGGGGACTCTTTTCCTGGTACATGCCCAGATGTGTTGTCATATTGTGCCTTTCCAGGAGACGCTGGCCTGAGCCCTGCTCCCTCCGCCGCATCATTACCACGTCGGAGTTGCCTTCAATAATCAGATGAAGATGATGCCCTACTTTCGGGGTGTTGTTCAGAAAAAGCATAGTATTTTGGCGGGGGTACCCTGACATCACATTTTACAAAATGCCCGTGTCCATCTACCATGTTCTACCACGGCTCTTCAGGAGGAGAAACAAGATACAAGTTAAGGCACACCACTCCGCTGGCAGCTTCGACTCGATAATGGCTTTGCAGGTTAGTGGTGGTTCTCTGCTTGGAGTTAACAGAGCGTCAAGCAGCACGTCTGCTAACCCTTCTTAGCAATCTACTGTGCTCGAAAAGTGGTTCTGAAAGGAAGCCATTTGAAGTCATCGGATGTGCATTGTCAGTCAGGGCACAGTAGCACATCAAAGGAAGGCATTAGGAGAAGGCTTAAGAACAGCAGGCTCAGAAGAGGCTTTGAATAAGGCATTCAAAAGGAAAGGTCTACTCCTCAGGACCACCCTCTGCCAGATGAAATGCGAACGGATTACCGAGCGGTTTCCAGTGCCATAGCAGTTGGTCCGTCGGCCACCGTTTCACGTCGGCGAGCTTCATGCGAACTCAAAGCAGTTTGAGGAGTCGCTGAGTCCAACGCGTCAGACATGCTTCGAGGCACCCATCACTTCGAAAAGGGGAGTCGTGTAGGGAGCGGTGATGTGAGTTCTGGATCTGGAGAGCGCAGGATTATGTTGGCAGCCTTGCAGGTTGCAACCCAAGCAGTTTGACTTGCAGACAGAGTTTGGGGCCTGTGGGTTTCAGAGCGACATCACAAGAATGCCAATAGAAATTCTCCCCATGGCCACCCTCCTGGTTGCGTGGGTACAAGTACGGCAGCTGAGTTGTGTTGAGGTCGGGTCATTCCAGTGACATTCCATTGCCCCCAGGCGACAGAGTGCAACTAATTCTGACTGACGTAGCTCAGTTTTGGTTTTCAAGGCAATGGATCATGATACGTAAGATGGGAATACAACATACAGGGATTTCTTCTGGAGATTCTAGGGCGGGTGGCAAGTGTAGATTGCCGTCACGGTTCACGCAACGCTGTCCTCGTGTAGCTGCGATTGGCGGCTCCCAGCCTTGCAACTTCTGCGAGAGCACAAGACATGCAAGGAAGGTAAATTATAAATTGAATGACAGCAGATTCAATGTGCAAGAACAGGAATTCTGGATCCTGCATCATGTTTCTACCCGAAGCTTGAACAAGGGGTCTGCCCGACAGAGTGGTGACTCTTCAGCCTACCAGATGGGTTTCATCAGGGGAGGACAAAGCCCTGCGAACAGGGCATGCGCCAACAGACCATCCTACCATTCTTTCGACCTGGGTGCTTTGAGAACGCTGGTGCAGCCTTCAGGTCAAAACACTTTGGCGGCACAGCACGAAACATGCATCTACCACTGCATCGTAGGACCGTAGGACAACGAGCCAAGAACTCGCATCCAGTTGATGGATACCGACTCCATGTCAAAGACATGTTGTGGGCTCAGTTGCACATGTGGATCATCGGGTCGTAGAAGCAAAACTCCCGCGCCATCTCTCAAAGCGCTTAAATAGGGCCATTTGTGAACTGTATGGGTTCGCGGGACAGCCCTCCATCCCCAATCAAATCCAGAACTCTGCACCCTTCATTGCTATGCACTTGAGGTTGGCCGACGAGGCTCCAACTCCACTTCTGGCTCTGGCGGCGTTGGAGCTCACATTGCTGCTCCTGGCACTGCGTTTCCCAAAGTCATTACCAGAAGTTGGGTTTGTCATGGTAACGCTGCTGGCGCTATCCTATGTCAAGAAAGACCTCTGGCGGCAACTCTTCAGTGAGACCACAGCCTCTGGGACTGCCCCGCTGGAAAGGGCCTCTCTAGATAGTCGCCGTCTTGCGCATCGGAATGCGCAGAGCTTGTTCCTAGAGATGCTGCTGCTTCTGGCGGTCAATGTCGCGGCGTCCTTCGTCAAGTTTGCGCCGGGAATAGCAGAAGCTTGCAGTGTGGCCCTAATCGCTGACGCTGTGCGCTCCCTGGTCCTGCAGCCCTCGGCAACACCCCAGGACTGTTCTAAGCTGTTTGCTGCAAGGGGGCCAGGAGCTGGAAGGGGAATTAGGTTGTGTCAGGCTTCAGGCTTAGGTCATGATAACTCTTCGACACTTCTTCTGTCCAAGTCTGCATGTACAGTGATGGGCTGCTTGCCAACAGCGCGGTGGCCTCCTCTTCGGGCCTTGCCTCATAGGGCGGAGCATGACTGCTCACAGGCTTCAATCAATCAATCAATCTTCTGTCCAATCGCCGGCTGCAAGGCCGCAGAGGAGAAATGCGATCCGCCACGAGAAGAGGTGGTCCGGGTGGAGCCCAGCAAGCCCAGCCATGCCACTCGGTGATGCCTGGATTAGCGGTGCAGCGTACAGGTGTTTGGTTATCATTCGGGCGATATCAGGGTGCCCCTAGTGCTGAAACAGCTTCTTCAGATAGCAGGGCGATATTGTGGAGCGGCAACAATAACAACTCGTTGCTACAGAGATGGGTTTGGCTCACCCTTCAACAGAAAGAGCTCTGCATGCCAAACCTCAAAACCCCGAAAGGCTTCTTATGCCCCGTGCGTGTTGTGCTGGCATTTTGGATGTTTGCTTATTGTCTCCCTTCGCAGCTCAAGAAGGTAACCAGCACCAAGCCATGCAAACAGCCTGCAAACTCCTGTGGACGTTCCCAAACCCTTTCAGACTCTTCACTTGAGGACAGCTCACTCACATGGGAGTGGCTGGGTGGTTCGGTTGTGATCTAAGGAGACAGCAAAACCCGATCCAGTGCCGAGCAAACCCCCGGAGCGACAGCCAAAGAAGCTGAAAAATCTGGACGTGAATTTCTGGGCCGACCTGGAGGCACAATTAAGTGGAGGTTCTGGGTTAGTAGCAGCCGGAGCAGCTGTAGTGTGGCAGTGGCAGTAGGGGGAGAGGGAGCAGGAGCGGCGAGAGCAGCAGCAGCAGTAGAGGGCGGAGCAGCAGCCACTTTGCCACTTTGCTTGCTGTTACGTCAGCCCCGTGTTGGGGTGTCAGTCCAAAAATCATGCTTTGAATTCAAAGTCGGTCGGTGGCACCACCAGTCCAGGCTAGGCCAGCACAGTGTAGGCGGAGTAGTTCCACCACCACTTTGTTATGTTGAAGATCAAAGAAGCGCTGTGAGTCATGAGCATGGTGATGAGGTGAATTCGAGTAAGGCGCACAATTCAGCAAGTTTGCACAGGGTCTAAGCGAGTGCAAACATGGCTACTTGTTACGGTTTCCACTAAAATGGTCTAGCCGTGTGAAGGACAATCTCTACATGAGTTGAACCCTTGAGCAAGTCTGTAAGTGCAGCAAACAGGGGCACAAGGGCCTCAGAATAATGTACCAGGGTCCACCTTGAGGACTTGTTCATCACTGCCGAGCTCCAAGACGGGCTTGTGCAGTAGTAGGGCTTTAGCATGGCTTGCACTAGGCACATTCTGGCCAGTGCAGGCCGCCGAGCGGAAAAGTGTTTTCAAGAGCCTTGCTATCAATCTGGGGTGTGAAACCTCCAGCTGAGGGTCAGCTGGCTTCGTGTGTTTTGTACTATGCCAACACAACCAAACCGTACCTAGTTTTACCTGTATATGCTTCAGAGCCCCTTTGCAGCTTCGATGTAAATGAGCCAGGCAGCCCAATAAGGGTTTAGGGCGTCAGGGATTATGATTGAAACTTTACTTTAACATACCTTCGACCATCGTAGGATTCCGAAACTGGTTGTCCAAGCCCTGCAATCCCAAGCGGCCCGGATAAAGGCTTGACCACTCAACGGGGCTTTTGGGCTTCTACTTACACGGAGTTAGTAGGGAAGAAAGAAATATGATCCCTATATAATGCCGATGTAATATATTCTTATTCCCTATACCCCTCCATAACCCCTTCTATAATCCCTATACAACCCTACAAAATACCTCTATATTCCCTTATTCCCCACTGACTCCCCGTGAGCCTTTGGGCTTCTTGGGCAGGAGGAGGACGACTTTCAGCTGATGCTGGCGGCAAAAGTCCGCGAAGAGGCGAGTCAAAGGATTTCGGGAACAGAAAATATTTCCTTGTTCGCTGCTTTTGATCCTGAAATCACGCCTAGAGAGGGCAGGGGCCTTTGGCCTGGCTTGAAGGGGAGGGGGTGCGCATGCAAAAAGAAGGGGTTCATTATTGCTGAAACAACTTTCCACCCGGTCGTCCTAATTACTCTAGCAGAGGGTTTAGTCGTCCGGCAGAACGAAGAATGCGCACTTGGAGAGTCTGGACCAAGTTACTGCTTCCGGAACTAAATCTTTGTACGGCGCCACGCTTGCCACGTTTACACGCTCAGGTATCGCAGCTGCATTATGGATGCTCTGGGAGAGGGATGCATTCGCAGACTTGAAGATGGACAGCGTGGATGCTCCTAAATATGGATGGGCGCATATGCTGACTGCGTCATGGTCGCGTGATTTCCCAATGCCCACAAGAGGTGGCAAAAAAGGGCATATGGGAGCTTAGAACAAACAACCTATCACTGTTATTATTCACCATTGACATCAGAGTTGCTGTTTGTGGGCTACTCCAGCAATACCAGCATCATCTCCGGAAGGACTGTTTCATTCATTGCCAGGTCTCTGCTGCTGCTACGCCCGCTCCGCCGGCACCGCCTGCCGAGGCACTTGAGCCATAGTCTAAACTCCTTGAAGGGGGGGTTATATAGGGGATTATACAGGGGACGACTATAGCGGTTATTAAGGGGGATACTAGGACTTTAGACAGTAGCTCACTTTTGGTTTGGGAACTTTCAGGTTTAGGCTTCAGGGCTTGAGCTACCTACAGTTTCAGAGCTGCGGGTACCCTCGTGCCCTGCAGGCAGCTGCTGAGACACCTCCCCGTGAGGAGGACCGTCTCAGAGGGCTCCTGTCCGTTGATGCTGTGCAAAACAATTGGGGAAAAATATTTGGGGAACATTTTTTCCCAATTATATTCTTCCCCAATTATTTTTCCCCAATTGTTTAGTACTTTCATTCATGTCCTGCTTTGAGTTGTTAGCACGCTCAAGCAATACATGTACAGTGCCGGCAACTGGCAACGTGCTCAGACAAAAACAGGTGCAGACAATCGCGGATGTCTGTTGCAGTAGTAATTACTAAAGCCCCTAAAGTGTACGATCTACATTCCAGAAGATTCAAAACACTGCTGCAGATGTCTCGTGAAGCCTTTGAGCAAACAGTCAGCAAACTTCTTCCTTGGCCCATGCTTGAGTGTTTGATGCCTGCGAAACAAACGCGTTACCAAGACCATCCAAAACCATGTCCAACCTTCCAGCCTAGACGAAAAATTTGGTTTGATATCATCTGACTTACTCAGCACCATTGCTCTAGCACTCGTACATCAAGGCTCCTGTTGGTTGCTACTGCTGCGGGAACTTAGTTCCTTGATGCTCCTTCTCATTTGAGGAATGTTCATTTTGAATGCACTTGATATAAATAACGCCTGGACAGGAAGTTTATCTCACGAAGTACTCACCCTGAACCCTCAGCCCTAAACCTTGTCATTTGAGGAGGACGGTGGGGCTGGTGGGCCTTCGGGCCCGGGCGATGCCTCCAGGCTTTGATGTGTTCATGGATGGTGAAACATCACAAGAGGTCTTTGAGGGATGTTTTGACTTGAGGGTGCATAATTTGGGCTTTAGGTTTGAGATGCATGCTAGACACATACAGGCGTTACGAGATGGTAACATTGATGGTGCGTGTTCAAGCTCCTACATGGGAGTTTCGTAAAACTTCTGGCTCATTATTGCCTAATCTCTTCATAGTCGGGATCCTTGAAAATCTCGCCTTTTTGCAGAAGAGTAAGACGTATCGAGGACAAGAGCGGTTTGAGAGCTGGCAGGATCTTGCAATTCGGATGATCAGACACATGCTCTCCAAGGTTTGGCTACGCTGGCACAGGTGACTTTGGTTTGAGGGAGATGTTGGAAGCTACCAAAAGAAGTTTGCGAACTGTCACAGCTTAAGTTTGTGCCTTTTCAACACCAGGTACATACAAGGAGTTGAGATCATCCGTTGGTGCTTCTCTTAGTACGGCTTGTGGTGCGGACTTTGTTACAGTTGCTGGGAAGATGATCCTGTGAAGTGCCTATGTAACTTTGACGAAAACTTACTAAACCTACATTGTTCTTTGAGCTTCCTGCCTTGCCAGAATTATGCCAGGGGCGTGTCCGAGATAGGGAAAGCTTCGGGGTAAGATTTGCAAAGCGATTGTGTAGCCACAGTTGCGGTACCAGAAGGTAGGGATGTTTGCGGCGGCAGCAACAAAGCGAGACACGGATCATCGCTCAACGGCCAGTACTGTATATTTTCAATATTACTAAGGGCTGTGAAAGCCAGCAATCTTTGAAGCTTCCTCAGCGCTCGTCAGCGCCAGGAAGAAGAAGGGCGGCAAGGCAGCCAAGGCCAAGCGCGGCAGAGAAGGCCAACTAAGTGATGGCCTAGAACCATGCAAGCTTTTCTGGGAATTGTCTTGAAAACTATGTTGGAATGTTATGGCGATCATTTGGCATGTTTGGGGATCTCTTGCAGATGATACCTCTTCCCAGAACTGCAGCCAACCCTCAAGAGCCCATCTGCATAAACATGGACCAGCTTCACTCGATCTGCTACTCAGCATACATCCAGACGCTTCCGCTGACCTGGTCTTTCGTAGGCTTCACAAATTTTCTAACATGAACATATGTAGGCTTGCGGTCACAAACCCGTGTCTTAGTCTTGTGCATGATGACTTCCGTTTTGGTAAGTCTCTTATAGTTTGGAGGCAGGCGTGACAAAAAGGATCCTAGCATACCCAAAGGTTTAAAAATCAGACACCCAGCTCTGACATCTCTGAAGTATACCAACAAGAGTATTTCTACAATAACCCCAGCATATTGATTGTAATACCGACACATCCCTCAGACCCTAAGATTCCTAACTGCATCCTTTCCTACAAACCTCAATCTGCTGTACCTGATGCTGGAGGAAAGCCGCAGCCGGAGGAGCACTCCGGGAATCAGCTCCTGGTCTCGGAAAAGATTCTACAAACCCTATAGTCCCCCTCAAGTAGATAGAATATGGGGTATATGGGGTATATGGGGATCTTATTATAATGTACCCAAACCATACTCTATCTACTTACGGGGGACTATACACCTCTAAAAACCTTAAACAACATAGGCCTTTCATTCGGCGTGCCGGGGCCCAGCGTAACAGTCCTGTAAAGGTATTGTGGGGATATTATAGGGTTCAGGGCTCAAGAGTTCTCAGAATGAGACTACGCTAGCTTAAGGACATAGGGATATAGAATACATATGGGAAGTCGAGTGCCCAAAATATTGGATGGTGGACTTTGATGCTTGAAGCGCTCACCCAGCAATCCCGAAGCCCCAGTACCGCAATTGCCTTCAACCCCAACGTCGATAATCAGCCTTAAGACTCGCAGGTGGGCGGCGCGAATTCGCCAGTGTGGCAAAGCGAAGGACCTGGATGGTGCTCTGGCAGCCATGCAGGAGGCCCTTGGGGGAACAGATGCCCCATGGGCTTACTTGGAACATGCAGCCAGATGGTGCTGCAGCTTTCTTCCAAACAATGCATAGAACCCTCAAACGCCGGACTACGACCCATGTGGCAGAGCCCGGTGACTCGCTTAGCATATCTATTAGCCACAGATTCTATGGAACTAATCCCCATCGGATGCTTTCATGGAATTGCAGCGCGGGCAACAAACAGAATCCAACAGAATCCAGTTCCTGTATTTCTGCTACTGCAGTCCACCGCTCTGTACAAGCACAGAGTGCACCTAGAGGCGTCGCAGCTGCGAGAAGCACCAGTAGTTGGAAGATGTTAGGAGAAAAACCGGGCAGTCTTAAATGCACCTGCTTCGCACTTGGCTAATCCCTGGGTACTCCCTTGACAGTCCATAAAACATGTCTGTCTGTCTATCTGTCTGTCTGCGCTATCTAGCTGTCGGAGAGCTCAATTCCCTGTTTGTCAACGCAGGCAGTTCAACATGATTTGTTTTTGCCTGGAGTTGGATTCTGAATGGGGGAGTTTAGGACCTAGTAGAACGGTTCCGTATACAGTAAGTGCATTCATGGATATATCGGTGTGGTTGTCAAAGCTGGTGTGACTCTAGTGGTGCTTCTCCAGACTGCGGGCCCTGCTTGGGCTAATTAGGAGTCAAAGTCTTCCTGGGGTAGATCAGGAGCCCCTGAAATTTGAACATCTCCATGTTGCGTTCAATTATGGAAGCAGTTGCGGCCCAGGCACGACACAGGTTCCATTGTCCCCACATGCCAGGCATCGAACGATGCAACGGCAGGACATGAACGACTGGGCAGCCCAGGTTCAGGAAAGCAACGAGAATGCGGGGATTGATTGCGTGCTGCCCAGCAAGATCCTCAATGTAGCAGACCGGGAGTCGAACAGTGGGAAGGAGGGAAAGGACGTGCTGCCCGACAAACCCGCAGCTAGCATTCGTCCAGCCTCAACTTCCATCCCGTGGTACATGTGCATGATAGCAGCCACCGCCTCCTTGAACTCCATTGACTATGGCTTCGATATGGGAGTCAGTTCAGGGGTCGCCCTCTATTTGCGGGAGTACTTTGAACTTGAAGATGTGCAGGTGGGATTGTTCTTCTCTGTTGTGCCCGTCGCTGCAGGGCTCGGAGCCTTGGTGGTTGCCCAGTCGGTTTCAGACCGCTTTGGCCGCAGAGGCAATTTCCTGGCCACACAGTTTGTTGGCATCGCGGGTGTGACTCTTTGTGCTTGCTCTGTCAACTATGAGATGATTCTAGTCGGCCGCTGCCTTGTAGGGATTAGCGTTGGGGTCGGTATGTCCATCGACCCGATGTACATCTCCGAGACAGCGCCTGCGGAACACCGTGGCAAGTTGACAAGCTGGTCTGAGATGTCCGCGAACATCGGTATCATGCTGGGGTTCTCCTTCAACTTGCTCTTTAAGGATTTGCCAGAGGATGTCAACTGGCGCGTGATGCTGCTTTGCGGAATCTTCCTTCCGACAGTGCTCATCATCCTCACGCTAACCTTCATGCCTGAGTCGCCGCGGTGGCTCATCACCAAAGGCAGGACCCAGGAGGCCAAGGACATCTTGAGGAGGACACACCCAGAAGGTACGGATGTTGATGCTGTGGTGAACGGCATTGTGGAAGACATCAAGCAAGCGGAAGCATATCAAGCTACCACTTGGAAGAGTGTTATTTGTCCCTCTCGACAATACCGCCACACGGTGCTGCTAGCCTTCTTCATGGCAATAGCTCAGCACATATGTGGTGTGGATGGCGTGATCTTCTATGCACCCACGCTCTACGAGCAAGCGGGTGTTGCGGACACCAAACAGGAGCAGTTCACACTCACCGTAATAATGGGATTTGTGAAGATTATTTTCATCGGCATCTCCATGGCTCTGTTGGATTCAGTGGGCAGGCGGCCCTTGCTCATTTTCGGTGGCTTCGGGACGGCCCTGAGTCTTGCAATGATTGGCCTCGGCTCCATTCGAGATTTGGAGATTGGCGTGCTCGCCGTGCTGGGGACGTTCTCCTTTGTTGCGTTCTTCTCCATGGGCTTCGGACCTGTATGCTGGCTCTATGCCTCGGAGCTGTTCCCCTCAACACTCCGCTGCAAAGGAATGTGCCTGTGCGTCCTGCTGAACCGGGCCTCAGCAGCATTCGTGAACGTGTCTTATTTTCCTTTGTCCAATTTCTTGGGTGGCCAGGCCGCCCTCTTCGGCTTCTATGCCGGCATAACAACGCTGGTCACTGTGGTCGTGGCCTTCACAGCCATCGAAACCAAGGGGAAGTCCTTGGAAGAGATTTCAGGGCCAAAAGGTGGCAAGACCCCTGATAGTCAAGTGCCTGAGGTTTTGTGAGAGTTTTGGGAGTTTGCACCCGACGGCTTGTGGGGGCCGCTCATGCGAATACCTGGGTGAAACTCTGGTGGGTGTAGCTTGTATAGTTTGGGAGGCGTGCAGCCATGCCCTGTTCAAGCAGGCCACAACCGTGGGTTGCTGTCTCTTGGTTTTGTTTGGCTCAGCGCTGGTTGGGTTCGCGCTAGCTGCGGCACCTAAGCGCGGCCTGAGCCTCCTTTGAAGATCTGGGGCATCCTGATGAAGCAGAAGGCTCCAGAGATCTCTTTTCAAATTAGGCTGCAGCGGCGGCAGCTGCGGCACCTGGGTGCAGGCTGAATCTCATATATGGAGCATGTATGTTCCTGTGAGTACACTCGTGTTGAATATCAAGTTTATCTGGTGAGCACGGAAAGGTGGCGCCGGCTGCAGCAGACAAGAGCAGGTAGCCTATTTCCGTGGCAAGTCGCGAGCGAATATGTCCTGATGAAGCAGGACAGCTGCGGATTGCTGCATGGTAACGTTTTAACTTATTGCCCCGCTGGCAAAGAAGACGCTGGCTGCGGCGCACTAGAACAACGTAGGTCGCTCGAAGAAAAGGCTGCAGCTGTGCATTCAACGAACCGGGTGTTGAAGGTTGCTGCCATGTTGCATATCACAGCCAGTATCTACACGAAAGTCAACTTAGCTTTCTCGGAGCTTTTGGTTCCTTTGAATTCCACATGCCAGGTCGGGGACACTCAGAATACTGAAAATGCTGGACAGGCATCTGCAGCTGGAATCTCCAGCCGGCAGCACCAAGAAGTCCAGAATGCGCTGCTGCACACCCTGGTCCAGTGCTCGCCGGATGCACCCAGAAAGTGTGAGTATGTTGGCAACAGATGATCTTGAACATATCATGAACGGTTCTCTGCTCAGCAGTCGTAGCATGTGTGTTCGCTTGGTGCTTCCCTGACAGCCGTGATCAGGTGGAGACGCCGCTGGAGACAGGGCCACCGAACTCTTCAACCAGCTGAAGTCGGAAAAGAATCTTGCAATCGCACTTGAGCATTTTTGATGTCTACCCATGCATCCTCAGCGTATCCCACCTTGCCAAGCGGAAAGGAAAGCAGATGTGGTGACCTTCAACATCATGCTGCGTTCGTTGCTGTGTGTGGGCAAGCGCGAAGAGGACAAGCGGAGCGCATGACATTTCATGTTGAACAATGTGATTTTGGATTCGGGTGCACGTGTTGGTGCAGAAATCATAGGCCCTCATGGCTCTGTTTGGAGATTCCCAGATTATGATATGACAAGACCTTTTTTTTTCTGTGGAGGGATCATGGAGGGGTCTTAATTCTGACGCTCGCCCCCATGATCTCGCATGTGGCTCAGGCGCAGGCCCTGCTCAAGGAAATGAACCAGCATGGGCTGTCTGCTAACAAGGCGGAAGCTTTGGCTTGAAAGCATGGAACCCAGAAGGTATCTGAAGAAGGAATAACCGTTACTACGTCCCTATGATCCCGATATAGGTCTGACTTAAATACTCGTGGAACCTCATTCTACTTGTTTAGGCCACCTTCATTTCCGTTGATCTTCGCCAGGTCACCATAGCTGAGCTGCTCACGGACAGAGTCCGTGCTGACGACGGCGACGGAGTGTGGCGACTTGTGGTCGTGACCTTAGAACCTGTAGCCACGACTGTACGAGACGTTAATTATGTAGCATTTGAGTGTAGGTAGGTTTTGTGTATGGAAACTAAGTTGCTCAGGACACACCAGGGCCATGAGCCCACTCCTTGGGTTTCCGTAAAATCTGAAAAGCCAGGTAACTAGAATATGAGTGCATACATGGAGACCAAAGAGGACAACGTTTGGTGTGGGATATTCGCTGCTGCCAGCGCTGCTCGTGTGCTAAGTGGCTAGGAAGTTCTGCTTGTCATCAGCGAAACATCGTACAGTTCGGCTTAGCTGGGCCAGGGTGTCCCACAAAAGCTTCCGAGAACTGACTTTGATTGCATGGCAGGCAGCAGACCATGCTGTCCTTTGTGATGTATCTCGCCATATTGTAGCGCAGAAAAAAAAGCATGAGCTCGCAGCGCAGGTTCTTTTATGGGGATACATAGGGATAGGTAATGTAAGGGGTAGAATCCCAATGATGGAACATCACATGGACACAAATATGACGTGTATATATACATATGTATATATAATACATGTACATAAGGATCTCTGGGGCTAAGGACTGGATGAAGAATACCGATTTCGGAGTCACGAACGCGGCGTGCTCCATCCTGCTTAGAAGGAGTTGGCCTTGCAGTTTGGTATGCTGGCACACCACATTCCGTTTGCAAGATCGGAATTTTATGGCTACACTCGTACCAACGATGTCTCAAACATCCGGGGGTGTTACAAGTCGCCTTGTTGAGGATGGTTCCAATTTCTGAAGGCAAGTCTTCAGACTCACAAGCCCCAAATCTAACAGTCACAACTACACTTGGCACATAGACGTTGCACATGCAAAAGAACAATCCTCCCTGTACGTTTGGACGCGAGGATCTCTAGCGAGACTGAGCCGCATGAGGCTCTTTGGATGCGTTCTTTGAATTGACAGGTCCTTTTTGAATTTCCCGTAAGCTTGGGGCAATGCTCCCTTTACGGGATACAGGTTTGTGTTCATAGGGACATAGTCGCGGCTGCGCAAGCGGTGGATGCGGCACTAGCTGCTGCTGCCACCAGGAGCCATATTCTCAAGGGTGGTCAATCGTTTCTTGATCTCCTGCTTGTGCCTGCCATTTCCAACCTAAGAACCTCTGGTTTGGCTGGCTAGGAGTCCCGAAGCCAACTTGCCGCGCTTTTTGTGCTTTGTTGTTGTTGGGATGGTCATTGCCAACAGTCAGCACCCTCGAAGCACAGCTGGATGGATATTCTCTATTGTTGAAAACTTGCAAGAATCTATGATACCACAACCGCATAAGAAGATCAACATCACATAACACCACCGCCCCAACAAGGAACAAATCAGATTTTTGAGCAGTATCCAGACTAGCCTGTTTTTCACTTAGCTGGAGTTTAAGGGGAACCGTTCCCCTTCCCCGACCGCATCTAAACATCTAAACCAACACAGGTATAATGTGCCACCAGGCCACGACCGTAGTCTAATTCTTCAACCCCCACAGTACTCAGAGTAACCTATGTGCCTATGAACAGGCCGTTGTACTTTACTTTTTTGGTATCCACTGGAATAACAGGGTTTCAGGTCCCAAATACCATAATGTGAATGGCTTTTGGTACCTAGGCCCTGAGGGCTTATCCTTCTGCTAGTCTAGAAAGTTGAGCAAAGATCTATTGTAATATTCGAATCTTTGGAGGTTGACCTGATTCCAAAGACCCTCTAAGAATACCCTGCTGATACAGGTATCCCAGACAATCATCCGTCAATCCCACAAGAGCGGACCCTCAAATGCAGTCAGAATCAAAATCTTCCAGCAAGATCTGTCCATGGTGACCATGACACGAGCCGTGATTGAAATATCCTCAGAAAAGCACAGAAGGTTTTGTAAGTTCGGTGAAAGACATTTCCTCACGTGCAGTCCTGCCCCGAGGGTGGCTAGCATATGACCAACTTGGACGAAATGAGTTCACTGCCCATTCTATTTTGGCATTGGTTGGAACTAGAGCGCCCGACATCTAAGTCCAACCAGCCCTGATTTTCTGTTCAGGAACCCCCGTATCCTCGAGAAAGCTGGATTTCTCAAGCTTCAATGCTGAGATGATGAGTCCTACATTCCTCTGGATTCCTCCTAGACGCATGTTTCACCATGAAGCCCTCTTCCATGATCTTTGAGCCCAATCCGTTTCTAATGTAACCCCTGTGCAATCTTGTAGAGGTCCTACAGTGTTGAATCCCTGTACAACTCCTGTATGACTCATAGCCCTTCAGAGACCCCAAGCTCCTGACAGGTGGACCGCTCGTTTGACCTCATTGATCAGCTGTCGGAACCAGTGGATGAAGCACTGTGCTCCCAGGCCCCTTGCAGCTTGCGCCCCTAGCAGGAATGATGATCATGATGATGGCAGTGGCGGCGGTGGCGGTTGCGGAGGCGCAAGTGGAGGGGCAGGCGCCAGCGGTGGCGGTGGTGGTGTTGGCGGAGGTGGATCCCATTTTCAAGGAGTTGTCGAACTAATATGCCGGCTAGAGACGTCAAACAGAGCTAAGCAGAGAAGCTTTTTCAACAACATCTGCGTTAGCGGGAAGGCGCAAGGGCCTCCTGTACTCCTACTCCAGACACAACCTGAAGCTGAAGCACAGAAGCCGTAGACATGGAATCCGCAGCAGATGCAACGATGGTCTACGAGCGTGTGCCAGGTAATTGCCGCGGCTTTTGCATCTGTACTGAGTTTTGGCACCTTATCCCGTCAGATCCCGAGCTCAGCCCTGGACCCGACAAGAATTCTCCGCGCCCTGCAAACCCTTGCTAGGGAGAGGTCAGGGGCCGGGCTCAGAACTGCAGCCACAGGGTCCACTCCAGGCTTCTAATGCAGGATAGGCTGTACCGGAAAATTGGTCTATGTAGGGAGGCTTCATTTTCTTATCGTGTTCCCGCCTTGTACGAGCATCTTGGCAGTCTCGAAGTAATTATCGTCATTGATAAGTGCACTTCGACAACTTGTGTCTTTGCCCGTCCATATACGTACAGCTTGAACTCATGTTCTCTGGCTTCCCCTGCCGCCGCTCATGCCGCAGGCGATTGAGGCGGCTATTCGAACCAGTCGGCCCGCGGTGGCAAACAAGTTCATGGAGATGTTCTTGGAGTGCAATCAGTGTCCAAAAGTCATGAGCTTCGTAGTTGCAGCTTCTGCAACAGGATGCTGTCCACCGCGCCACGTTGATGAGGTTGGGAACGCTGCGGAACAAGAAGAACGGGAACACCAGCGCGGCAACCTTTGGGTCCATGATCAAGCTCCATGGACAGAACCGAGATCTTCAGCAGGTTTGGTCTGAGACTCAGCGTGCTGCGTGGAACACAATTTCCTTCATGGCTATTTGGCTATCCCATGCCTAAGGCAGGGGTTGCAGAGTTTAGGTCCACTTGGAACTTGATGCGTGAGAAGGGCGTGAGCCCTTCTTCCGTGACTCTCGGGTGCATGGTGGAAGCCTTGGTGACGCTTTGCTGCAGAAATCTGTCATCATCAAACACTGGATAAGCTGAACGTACAGTTGTGACTGTACCCGCAAAGCCTAGCAACGCACAATCCAAACAGAGCCTGAAGGAACTGTGGGGCAGTGGATGATGCAGCTTCCCTGGTGCATCTCGACCACCATGAGAAACAGCTCTAGCTTTTGAAGGGGTATATAACCCCAATATACCGTAAAAGTTTCCGTTTTCTGTTCCATTATCCCTATTTTACCCCAATGCATACCCTATAGAACCCCTATTATAATGGTTTCCATTTTCTTGTCCATTATCCCTTTGTTACCCCAATATACTATGGGCCTGGCCTCTTAGAATCACCATAACCCCAATATAACCTCAAAATAACCCCAATCGAAGTTCGAATGGGCCTGGCCCGTCAGAATCCTGAGACACCCAGGCATCAGACCGCAGCTGATGGACTGGGCTTCATCCTTAACACAGAGACTGGCCTGAATCATTTCATCAAGTTTTCGTATAATGGGGTATATAGGGGTTATTTGGGTGTATTCTGGTTATATTGGGGTTATATAATTATATAGGGATAATGGAAAAAGAAAATCGAAACTACTACTTAGGGTTTAGGATTCTAAAGCTCGACCTTTGATTCCTGCATTTTCCTGCATTGAGCTCGGCCTTGCACAGGTCATCTACTCCTCCATCATCAAGGGCTTTGCCCAAGCCAAGCAGCCAGAGAAGTGCTTCGATGTGCTTGATGAGATGGAGGAGCAAGGCAGCTCGAATGATCTGGAAAACCACTAGAACCGGTTGTACGCTAGATTCAGATACTGTTTTAACAAGCTGGAGTGGTGCATTAAGCGAAATGGAGAATAAATCCCACAACGCCGGCGCAGGCATTCCGGGCAACACCATCACCTACAACACCCTCTTGGATGCATGTGCTGCTGGGCGATGTTGGAAACCATGATGAAATGCCGCGTGGAGAGTCTTCCTGGCCACATCTCAACAATCCATGCAAATATCAGGTTATCCAAGTGACGAAGTTCTCACGGGATCTCACGTGCACACTGTGTTTCAGGAACTTGCGACACAATTGGGGCTGTTTGCATGGCTCATCTCGAAGGAGTTCCAATGTTGACAAACCCTGGTGTTGACACACCCTGGGTCCAAGATCACCTAAGCAATGCCAAGACTTACTGGTTCTTAGTTGAAAATAAGGGAATGAGTCCCTTTATAGGCCCATTATACTATATTCCCCTAGCCCCTACCAACCCCCAGTAAGAACAGCAGCCCAGGCCAAGTGCGGCACCATGTCCCGGGTTCCTGCGGTCTTCGAAAACATGAGGCAGGGGGTTCAATACCATTATCGTTAGTAGTAGTGATGGAGTAGTAAATAGCAGTAATGTAGTAACAATAGTGATAACCGTAAAAGTAGCACTAGTAAATTCAGGAACGACTTGGCAAACAAAGCAAGAACAACACAACTGATTATAAATGATAAAGAGATCTGCAGCATTCATGCTACACCCAGTCCAAGCATTCGTTGTTCTTGCCAGTATTGGAGATGCCGGAAATCTGGGCATGTCGATCATGCGCTCCACCTTCGCGTGTAAACGCTTGCAGTTTCTGCTCGCATGATTCTGTCCGAAGATGCCGAAAGGGCTCAATGCATGACCCGTGGCAGGCAACGGCAAGTTGAACCAGATCGGATCACGTACTCAACGCTCATCAAGGGCTACTGCGTAGCAGGCACCTCCCAGCTGGAAGGGTTGAAATGGAGGTATCCATAGCGGAGAGTCCTGTACAATCTGAAGACATCATCAGCAGACCGTACCCATGGCACCAATGTTTGATCAAGCTTCTCGCTAAGGCATAGAATCTTAGCAAGTTCTCACCTACCGGTCACCTGCTGAATCGGGAATACCAGATGAATCAAAGATTGCAAGAGCGCAAAGAGAGAAAGCGAAGTGATCTCTTTCACATGTGGGTCAGTGCGCAGACTTCTCTTCCGCGCAGGCGAGCTGGACTGTGCCTTCAAGCTTTTTGACGAGCTAAAAGCAGACGGCAAGCTGGACCTGGATGAGATTGTGTACAATTCGCTTCTGGACGGCTGCGGCCGAAAGCAGAAGCCGCAGAAGGCGATGGAATACCTGCAGGACATGATCAGCCCCTGGGACTCTAAGTTGGAGGAAAGCACGGAAAGCACAAGCCTTTCCAACTTGCTCGCACCTGGGCACCAGTTCGCATGATTTTTGTTTCCTTTATCCTTGGAGCTAGATTCAGGTGCAGGAATCCCGCCGTCCAACTACACGCTCAGCATCATGGTCGCTTGTCAGGGGAAGGGGCTGGTCTCTGACTTCTCCTATGTTGTTCATTTCAGAGCATGGACCCCGAAAGCTTGGACCCCACACAGTGAGACACTGCAAAGCTCCCGGAATGATTTTGATTTGGTCGCGACTTCAACATCCAGGAGGGTCTTCTATATTCCCTGTGGCTTTTGAGCAACATGCACAGCCTTCGTCTCCTGTCCAGTGCCCCCAGCAATGTCCCAAAAATGTTGGAGCGTTTCTTTGGAGCAGCTTCCAGATCCTGCGTCATCCGCCCGATGCAGTGTCCTTCCCCGAGCCTCTCCAGGTCAAACTCCTTGGCCGCTCCCGGCGTTTGAATGATGCTCTGAAATTGGCTAGTGATTACCAGAAGGAGCGGGGAGGGCAATCTCATGGGCCATAGCACCAAGCAAAACGCATCAATGCCGCTACCAACATGTAAAGGAGACAAAACACATGACCAACGTGAGGTGTAGGCTCAATGAGTACACCAGAGTGCTTGGAAATTCAGATCAGACAATGCCCTTGTTACATGACCTGCATGATTACATGTCGCGAAAGCACTGCAGAACCATGTTTATTTGCATGGCGTGAGGCGCATGTTGAGAACGTGATACATCAGGCGTTTCAGAATGCAGGACTTCGGCTTGAAGCTGAATGTCCAGGTCTTCACCTGCCTGATGCAAGCTTGCCTCTTGAATAAGTCGCTTTTCTGACATTAGCCTCTTGCTTCAGCTCCTTCGTCAGCAGTCTAGTCTTGGCACGCAAACCCACCACCCAAAGTGAGGAACCGCGTAGTCTTGCAGACTTCAAGTGTCAACAGCTGCAATGATCATCATAAGCTTTGCTAGCAGAACTCTTTGCCACATTCTGCCGCCACCGTCCCCGAAGCATGTTCTGCCTGGCTGGCCATGTTTGATCAGCAAGCTCGGGCAACTCCAGGAAGGTTTCGAAGGCCATGCAGATCTACAACGACATGATCAGTGTGCGCCCTACTGTACCTGCCGTATCGGGCGCCGCACATCATTTTACACGCTTTTGCAAGCTGCAAAACTGAACCCCTCATTCCCGCCTCAAGCAACTGTGATACTGCAGGTGAGCTGGGCAGGTTGCCAGACCGCAAGGCACACACCGTGCTGGTGGCCCAAGCCTGAGACATGCACACGATTGCACACGCAATGGGAGCTGCCAAGAGCCTAGGGGTTGTGCAGGGATTGTGGGGATCATGTGCATGATGCATTAGGGCTGCATACACACATACATGTATGTATGTACATACGTATGTAGGGATTATGGGGGCTTTCTGCAAGCAAGTATGAATCCTAGCCGTGCAACATCATGGAGCTTGTTGCGTGATACCAGTAACATGCTTTTTGTAGCTGCAGGTGTGAAGTATCCTAGTAGTGGTTAGTAAGGAGCGGAGGAATGGCTGCCACGGGCCCACAGTAGTACCTAAGCTTTCCCAGCCCCTGAAACCTAGTCCTTTGTTCCCTACTGCAGTAACCACCCGTTACGGCAGGGTCATTGGAGGTCCATACACGCTACATCTGAACCCTTGGGACCCCTTTTGATGGGCTAGGATGGCTGCCTCCAAGCCGCTGCTTTCGCAGAAGCTACACAGGTGCCACATGTTACCTTAGGGTGGCTGGGGCGGGGCGGGGGGTCTGAGTTTGTTTTTTTTTATGATTTCGGTTTCATTTTAGAGTAAGCTTGGGAGTTTGGAGTGAAGTCTTTAACAGAGGCAGAGAGAGCTCGCGCTTTTGCGAAACGCTTCGTCAATATGCTGCGAATTGCAGTCTGCTTGCTGGCCATGGAGGTTGCGCGAATCGCATATGGCCTGGAAGCGCCATAGCCTCAGTTCATGAGAGCCTGGAAGCATGGCAAGAACCTGCGTGGCCATGCGGCAGGCCGGAAGTCGACGTGAGAATCCGCTCTGACAGCCATGTCGGGGGACGCGGATACAGTTGATGTCTTGCTGTGTTGGATGATGGCCACGGACGTTACAAAAGTTTACCATAAAGGCTATGCAGTCCATGGGGTCCGTATCAATAGCATCTGCCAGAAGAGCAGCAATCTAAGCGGAATCCTATGGTTTTCAGGAGGACTGAGCAGATGGAGGGCTTCGGACTCCTGATGTTTGGGGCTGTCAAGTTGAGTAGTCATATGTAGTCATGACAACAGTAGGAATATTACATTGGGGAAAAACTAAGAGTAATAGTTGCCTATATACTGCACTTGGGTTTAGTCGGATCTTCAGAACTTGTTCTCTGTCGGTGAGAAGTAGGCGTGAGAATTCCCAAGAAACCTCCAACCCACTAGCGCCCTCTCACCTACAATGTCTCCAAGGCACGAAGCACTTCATCGGCAAGGATTGTCTTGATAGATAAGGAGGGCGGATCTCTTGTTGAGATGTGGTTGTTTCTCGACATCAGGCTCCTCCATGCACCCTGCAATTGGTAGGGCCCTTTTCATATTGCAGGAATCTCTGAAAAATGGGACCTAGAACTTTGCGACGCCCGGATGCAGCCATCTCACCATATCCTTGTACAGTGCAGAATTGCAAGGTCGGCGTGGAGTCGAAAACCATGTCCGACCTGGCTGGGAAGGCGCAGCTCTTAGTTCATTTGAAGGTTGCGGTTTTAGGGTTCAAGGAAAAGCGTTTCTGGTTGAGGGTTCGGGGTATCCTGTCTTATTGGACCATATTGGACCTATATCCAGTAATCAGTAATCAGTAATCCTCACTAGGCTCAGTGGTTAGTTTTGATTGCAAACAATTCAAGACCAGTGATAAGCCTGTGCACGAGCAGGATTGCATGATACTGCACATCCCGCTCAGTGATCCGTGATCCTGTTGGGCTCAGCACCCAACTCCACTTTCAGAGGTGCGCGGAGGAAAAATGGATCGCAAGACGGCCAACCTTGCACTGGAGGCTCGCAACCTTTGTCTTAAGCTCTTCTGCTGATTCTTGCGGTGAGTGTATGCCCAAAGAATGCGCCCTGGCCCGAGGCACCAACTTGTGTGCAATGGAGCCCTGACTTATCCCCTGCAATCAAAGATGGTGGTGGCATCGTAGCAAGGTTTTTGACATAAAATGCAAAGAAGCAGGTGCTGGACGCGGCAGATCCCAGCGGAAAGTTGCGAAGCAAAGCAAGCTGCAGCCTCAGATTTCTCTGGCTCACTGGCCCCAGCCCTCCTGCCTTTACTCCTTGGCGTTGCACCCCCAACTCCGCTGTCTCTCATTTCTTGCAACAAGCTCCTCCCGGTCCAGCTGGGAGTGGCACCATGCAGCATTAGTCAGAATTAGGAGGTCTCTCTTAAAAGAGACGAAGTGAAAGTGGACGTTCTGCTTCATGCTCCCCAAAAGACGAACCTTCGGAAACGACCAAATTCATTTAGAATGCCCACATCTCCCGACGATTAAGAGCACTATGGCTTCAAGACCGTCTGTATTTCTCCTAGCAGAAGCTTCCCAAAGGCCGTATGCTTCTCGTCCAGGCCCTACACCTTAAACCCTGGACCCTGAATTCTATGACAAGGGAAGAACAACTATAGAATATATTATATCATAGTGTAATATACGATACTATAATATCGTCTAATATAGTATAATATATTATAGTACAATATACTATAATATAGTATAATATGCTTTGAGCGTAGGCGCTGGGACTGCTGACTGGGCGCCTGAGTCAGAGGAGAGTAAGGCAGAACGGTTGGTGGAACTTACTTATATTGGGGTTATATAGGGATAACGGAAAAGAAAATGGAAATTACTATACTAGGGGTTATACGGGTTATATAGGGATATTATAGGAATAATGGAAAAGAACATGGAAACTACTAGAATATGGTCATATAGGATTTAGGTTGAGATTCGGGGCAGTCTTGAGTTCAAGGCTTTGGATGCCGAGGATATGACTTAGAGTTCTGTGTGGTTGATAAAGTGATGGTTCCTCTGTGGGAACCCTAGGTACTGCCACTCCAGGATTCTTTTCGGATCCTCAGATCCTCTGCCAGAAGTTTTTGTGGCAAGGGGTCGTCGGACAAGCATCATGCAGACCCCATATTCTGCAACATTGGAGACAAGACAAGACCCAACAACAATGCTTCGGGTTTCCGGCTTGACTACTGCAGGGTTCCCCAAGAGGCTTTTTTTTCTTTCGGTTCGTAGAAAATCACACTAGCTTGGTTGAGGTGTAACAGTGCAGCGTCGGATCTGATAGGACATGTTTGCCGCTGACAAACGATGCAGATGCTCAACCTTGAGTGCATACCTGCATCTTGCCAGGCAGAGGGATCCTGGAAGAAGCCTAGCAACCGCGACCAGACATGGTCGGGATACTACGCTGATTCACAAGGTGATTGGAAGCCGCGGAACGGAAACAAGCGCTCGGGGAGAGATAGTGGCTGGAATTCTGGCTGGGAGTCCTGGGACGGTCCTTCCACCAACGCTTCACAGGCGTGGAAAGGCCGAAGACTGCGTTACATGCTGAGCTCTGCTGATTTTGTAGCGCATGCTCCTGCTGTTTGGATGAGGGAGTCAGGGAAGCTGCGAGCCTGCCGCAGGTGATGCGGGCAAGTCTCGAAGCAAAGGCCGATCTAAAGGCAGAGATTCTGCCCCGAGATGCTGAGATGCTAAAGCTTCATGTCAGCAGGTGTTGAACTTAGACGTCTTCAGTTGGTTGCACAGGCTACACTAACCGTATCATGTGCTAAAAATGTAAGTGTGACGACTGCGACGACGACTGCTGCTGGTGCTGCTACTGCTGCTGGTGCTGCTGGTGCTGCTGCTGCTGCTGCTGCTGCTGCTGCTGTCGATGCTGAGAGCGTTTCCATCTACTCTGTTGCAGCGGCAGGCTGAATACCCACAGAAGAAGGTGATATGTTTCTTCTCCTTTGGGATACGGGCCGGAACAGCGGCCTGTACCCCCTTTGTTATTCTAGGTCCGTCCGGACCCCTTGTGCATAAGGCTGCAAGTGTCAGCGTATGTCATAAGAGACTGCCAGCCCGCGTTTCGTACGCGAGGTTGTTGCAACTTTGAAGCCGCACACAGTCTGCGAAGACTTTGCCCCGATAATGGATCACGCGCTTTCGCTGCGGAAATTTGATGAGGTCAGCGGTCACCCAGTGTCCTTTGTAGAGCGGCGAGGACTCCAAGAGATGAAAGCATCAAGGGAGGCTTCGAGATTGGATGGCAAGGTTGGTAGCGACAGCCATTGGCAACTAACAGTGCAACAGCAATTGAAATATGCTACTAGACATAATCCACAACTTCAGCTTGAGTTCTAGGCATGTCGTGCGTCCGCAAATGTCATGGGAAAAAAACGTGTTAGGCAATGCAGCAGGCTGCATAGCCTTAAAGGTGAACGAAATCCTGAAAGCATTTCTGGCTTGCAGCAAGACATGAATCATCCTGAGAGACATTGAGATCTAAGCCAGGGGCACGCTGTAAGACTATCGTCAGCCCTGAATCTACCATCATGGAGGTCTCTTGATAGGATAAAAGCACACAGCCCAGTCGGCAAGTTGAAGAGGGCTGGGGACCTCGCTGCTTGTGGCAAAGTCCCCGCAGGCAGCGCGCCCCCATCCCAGCGTCTCTAAATCCAATCCAGGCTGACCTGTTGACAAGTGGGTTACCATTTGATCTCTACTATGGTTCCCCGAGAAGTCTCAGTCTCCGTGTAGCCATGGAGACAGATTCAGGCGAGAGTCCAGAGGCAGAGCTCGCTGGCACGTAAGTTCCATCTGGAGTTAGTGTTTATGGTTCAGGGATTGGGGATCGGATTTTCAGGAGCTTGGTTTTCATTATCTTGGCAGCCAAGCCACTCTGGTGCGTTAAGGCGTGTTGATCAGGTCTCAGGATTGAATGTAGGGCTCCTTCGAGCTGTCTTGGAGGAGCAATCAGGATCCACCTCACTTGAGAAAGAGTAAAATCGAAGTACCGAGTAGAGTGCATGCGTGCGCAGCTCAGATGTCGAGATGCAATTCGGCTCCAAAAAAGATACAGTAGCGGCGCCCCGCATTCCGAACCTTGATTCCATACGTGCACCTTACGCGGCCTTCTCGTCTCTGTACTTAGGGCGTACATTGGATGTATCATTGCCTGTGGCAGATACGAGGCGAAATGTCCAACATTTTGGGCTAATATTCTTTCACATGGTGTCCATGGGGCTCTAGCTGCCAGTGATGACCAGAAGCGGAGGAGTGCTTAACTCTTCTCAGCCTCTGGTTGTCACGGACAGCTTTCCCTCGAAGTTCGTGCCAATGTAAATATGTGCTGCACTTGAATAGTAGCCTGGCTTCAGCACTGCCACGAATGGCTGCTTAGCCAAGTGCGTTCAGTGCCATGACGCGCCGTACGGGAGAGATGATGGCATTGTGCGCCAGCATCTCACACCTCTGCAGATGGAGTGGAAGCTCCGAAGTTACAGCCAGCCACAGCAACGTCTGTGCTCACATGGCTGAGCATGCAACATCAGGCGACTAATCGAAGAGCTCGCCGCCGTGCTTTTCAGAATATGATATTCCGAAAAGCACGGCAGCGAGCTCTTCGATTTCTTCAACGAGAAGCAGGCCTAAATATGCCGCCCTGACCGGATCATCGGCAAGATTGAGGCACCTACTGGTCATCTTGCAGCCAGGCTGCGCAGCTCCCGTTTCATGGAGCTGCCTTGCCTCATGAAGAAGCTTCTGCAGCTGACCGACGGAGCAGTCAGAATACCTGCTGCTGCATTCCCTAAGTTCGGTGCGTTTGATGTTGCCTGCGTTTCCTCCATGTAGGTCAGCCTGAGCGCACAAATAGAGGCGTTACCTGGCTTTTTCTACATGATGATTGCTGGACTACACAACGAAATCCTGCTTCCAAGATCCAGGAGATGGCATCGGATGCCTCGCATGAGCGCAACGGCTCCCGAATCAGCCACCTGCGTGCCGTGGTCCTACTTGCTTCATGCGAGGCCCCGGGCCGCATCCACGGCTTCCCAGCTCCAGATGGCTTCTGCGCCGGAACAAAAATAGTCAATTCTGCTGCCCCTCTGGCACTGCAGTTCTACCGCCTGACTTCGGAGACGAATTCCTCTGCATCGAATAACTTCAGAGCTCGCTGGTAGCACCGGTTCGGGGAACTAGCTCCACGACTACAAATGCAGCGCATTGCAGCGCTGGCAGCACGCTTGACAGCCTACATGTACTGTACACGCTCCTCTCACGTTCAACAGAGCCAGATCATGGCAGCAGTGGTGGTATTTGGTGGCAATGTTTGAGGAGTCATTCTTGGAAATCGCCTGAACTAAGTTACAAGGGAAATGGTACTGGGCGGTGTCGTTGTTCCAACTGGATAAAGCAAGTAGTTTTCTTGAACCAAGTCCGGCACCACCTTTCCCTGCTCAGGCCCGGACGAAGCTGATTTTTTGAGATCTGGCGCAAAAGTCAACTATGATAGTTGACTCTTGCATCTGGGCATCTCAGCCACCTAATGCAGGGCATCTGAAGAAAGTCGAAAACAGCAATGGAACGCGCTGCAAGTTGTAGGCCAACGCAGAGCCTGCCGCCCCCAAACCTTGGGTGTCTTACTGTATGGATCCAAAGCCTTACAGTAGTCTGTGGCGCCAACTTCGAATCACGTACCTCTATCAGACATTGGGTCTCAAAAGCATTTGCCCCCCAGACGCAGGAGGCTCCTTGCTCACAACATCTGTACTGCCTTCCTTGTCTATGCCCTGCATGGATGTTGCGCAACAGCATAGGTCCCTTTTTGAGGGTTGCTGCGTTCCGGATCCTATTCGTGTGGGGCATAGTCCGGGCAAAAGCCTGTTCTGAGAATGCACCCAGAAACGCTAGCTAAACCCTTCCCAAACAAGATCTATAAGTTTATATGTGCTGGAGAACCCCAACACAAGCACAAAATAGGACTCTTCGAAATCCCTTTGAAATCCGTCGCTTGTCCAGGAGCTTGTAAGGCTCCGCAAGGAGCGGTCTTTACTGCTTGGGGTGCCTCGGGTTGCATTTAGCTGCTGATCCAGATATCGCCATGGTCCTCCGAAAATAATCCCTTCTAGATATCCATACTCCCTAAACATGTCTTCATGAACTAGGTCTTGCGATTTGCGGTCGAGATCAGATGTGATTACGCAACAGCAGTGGTGAATGCGGGAAATTGCGGGATGGTTTCAACCTGTTTGTGGGTGTCCAGGCCCGGAGTCTGTGGATTGATTTGGATCGGATGTTTGTTAGATTACAGTATCATTTGAATTGACTTGTTGTGATTGAGGCTACCCTAAAGCCCGGAGATTTGTCAAACAAAAATCGCTAGATATGAAAGTGCTCCGAGCCAAACCAGTACTCATTATTGACCAGCAGGGGATAGGTGCAAATCCAATGTGTTCTCTTCTATCTCCTGTACAGAACATGTGACAAAGCCGAGCAGTGCATCCGTTATGGAGCGGGGTGGGGACGTACAGGACGGTGGTTTCTCTGTCTGTCATGCACATACAAGTTCCAAACAGCATCTTCATCCTGCATACCTCAGTACGGCTCCCTGCACACCCCTGCGTAACACAAACCTTATAGCTCCAGAAATCGCAGTCCGATGCAGTGCAAGACCTGCATGTCATGTCCCTTTTCTGTTCAACACTCCCCCCGAACCCGAAACCTTTGTAATAACCCTAAACCCTATATAACCCTATATTCTCTATGTAAATCTATGTAATAACCCTATACGAACCGATATACCCTATATAATAACCCTAAACCCCTAAACCCTACATAACCCTAAGCCTCATCGTCTACAGCACCTACAGATCCCACTTCGCATGGGCTGGTGCTGGTGGCGACGGCTATGGTAGCATGCATTCTTGTAATGAATTTCTTAATATCCCTGCAGAACTCTCCTTCTGCGCCTTTTCAGGAAACTGAGGGATGGTTATGCTAGTTTTCCAAAATAGGGGGACCCCGATATAAACACCGAAAAACAAATTATAATCCGTATTATGGGGATCGCCAAAGTGATCGCCAAATTCTGCAGCAGCAATAGCACAAGGATGCATCTTCTTGATACCGAGGCCCAAACTCAACAATCAGATTCAACTGGAGAATTCCCGCAGTTTTGTAGACATGTATAACCGCAAGTAGCATTACTTCAGAGCGCTCATCAGGCTCTGCAAGAGACTGATGACTGCCATGATGGGCTATATTCTTGCCTGTACCGTGTCTTCTTGTTCTACACACGTTAAGTGCGCATTAGGTACAAGGTACAGGACTTGACATGAGGATTTCTGACCTGCAAGCTGAGGAGCTCGGCACGCTGCGCGCGAAGTTCGCTGGGCGCCCAGCTGTTGAGAGATCGGCCTTGGCATTCAAAGCCTGCCGTCCAACTTAAACCGCATGGGCTTTTGACTGAGGATCAGAACCTACATTCAATCCAAACAGCTTCCCTAGTGAGTCAGGAAACGTGCCACCCAGAAGAGTATGGATTGGACCTTGCATCATTAACCGAGATGAAAATAATGAGCAGCTGTCAGGGTGGAAGTTCCGCCTATGGAGTGAGACACGTGCTCTTAAGCATTCCTGCACGTCCTATGTTCCAAACCTGTCCTTTACTTTGCTTTGCGACCTACTCCAATGACTTGTGCAAGTCTGCTTTGCTCTAGAAAACTCTAGAAGTCAAGACCTCTTACTGTCCCGATAACCCTTTGCAAAGCACCCCCCCAAAGTCCTGCCTTAGAAGCTCGTCAAGTTTCAATTTGCATTTATGAAGGTTGTGCTCAGGTCATCCTGCATAGGTATGCTAGAAAGGTTGAGTGCCACACATGCATACTCCGAAGACATAGAATCAGTGCTAGAGGTGTGAGTGAATTCTGCGACCCAGAACTCCAGCTGAACCTTAAACCCCCAAAACCCCAGAACGCCAAAGTCCGCGCCCTCAACTCCCAGGAGCTCACACTGCAGACGCTGCGGTCCCTGCTTGGCCTAGATCTGGGCTGTTCGTGGGCCGACATCGTCGCCCCTTCCCTGGTTAGCCACGTTTGCGGGATGAATGTCAGAAGGCTGTCATGTACATCAGGAGTATGGAGGCTTGAGGGGCTTTGGCCTGCAATTCGGATCCAGCTCTTGCATGTCCGATGAGCTGCGTGGCAAGTGCCCTGAATGGGTGGCCATCTGCGATGCCAATATAATATATGTAATTGCCCTGTCTGTCAGCCCCCTATACCCGTTAAAGCGGACACAGCTTGATCCAAGGAGCATGTAGAATTGCTTGCCCGGCTTGCAGCTGGCCACAAGGGCCAAATCAAGTCGATCAAGGAGGAGGCACCTGCCATGCCTGCCGCTATAGCTCAGACTGCTAATTTCCGTTGGATGCATGGGTTCCCTCATTTGGAGCGATTGGACCACGTGTGAGCCCCAGAAAGCCCCCATGCTCTGCCTTCCCCGAGCCCACATCCCAGGTGCTTACTCATAATATGGTAGTTTCCCAAAATAGGGGAACCCCAATATAGACCCCCAAATACTATAGTCCTTATTATAGGGACCCCCCCAAAATGGTACCCCTAATTTTGGAAAAATTCCATATCTTTCCCTGCCCTCCATTTTTATGCAGTGAGGAGCCGGAGGAGGACGAGGAGAGTGAGGCAGAAGAGCTTCGACAATTGCTCCTGCAGGCGGAAATGGTGTCTTGGACCAGAACAGGAGATATCTAACGACTTTGAAGATAGTATGTCTGGTCTATAGTGGGTTCATGTACGGAGTGCATAGACAAAATGTGATTCATCTTGAGAGCGCCAGGTTCTAAGCTTGCACGAACAAAGTTCGGACTGATCAAGTCAATCAGTTGTTTGTGGTCGGAAGTTGCACATGGGCTCGGATGCATCTTTGATTACAGCTCGGATGGGCAACAATGTGAATTGCGACAAATGGACACAGGGGGCAAGGGTGTGACATGGTATGGCTGTTTGAATTTGTGGCAGGATGTCGACCTCGTGACCTGGTAACATTGCAGTCACATCCCATCATTGTATATCCGTTGAGCACCAATCATGCATGTCATCCGTCCCTCGTGTTTCGGTTCAGAATTGTGAGGCGATGTATCCGTTTTTTTGTCAGAACCCTGAGGCTGCATATCATATTATATATCAGAAGACTATCGCATGTTTGTCACCGCAAACACGTGGCTCTGGCCTTCATATGTAATCCTTCCTCCCTAATATTAGAAGTCATCCCCCCCGTATATATATATATACGAACCTGTATTTAACACTAGAGGTGTATTTGTTGTGGGACCGGATGTTTTTTTAGGTGGTTGGGGTGGAGGGGGGGGGGGTGTATACAACAGGATCCTCTTGAAATCCAATTAAACGCAATCAAAGCATTCAAAGCCCGTTTCAAGGCAATTGCAATCTAATTAAAATCAAAATAGAACCAAGTAAGATCAACTCAAGAGCGTAGTCAGACCCCGTCGCAATCCAATTAAACAACAAATGAAAGCTAATCAAAATATATCAAAATTTCATTATCGATTAAAATCCGTTGAATTGTTAATCAAAAGCAAAGTGCAGACTAATAAAGAATGCTTTTAAATTCCAATAAACGCAATTAAAATCGCATTCAGATTCCTGTTGAAAAGCGTCTAAACGATATATCAAAATCCAGAAAATCAAGGAGATTCCTAATCTTTAAGAGTCGTGCAAGGGACCCCTCTCATTCAGAGGATTCGATCCGCAATCAACTTTAGTCTTGGCCCTTTTTGAAAAGTAGTGTTGGTGGCAAATTCCCAAAATTTGGAATTCTGGGGATCCCGGTTTTTTGGGGGGGAGTTAATACTAGGGGTAAGTGATTACCTGGCTTGCGAACAAGCGCGCCTATCGTTGCGTCCCTTGTACTACGCATAAAGATACTGCTGTTTGACAATACCGGGAGGGTTATCCGCCCAAACTAAACCTCAAAGTCGCGCAGCCAAGTCAAGGACCTGGATGAAAAAGAGCAGCAGCTGGAAGAGCAATGCGCTCGCGTTCGGGACCTTTCGGAGGTGCTCTCCAAGCAACAAACCGCGTGGTGCCCAGAGAGCCACCTTGAGCCCTTGGTTCTTGGAAACTACCACTTCTAGTGGCTTTGTCTCATCTATGCAGCTCGATCTATCCTGGAAGTCAAGTTTTCTAGAAACCAAAACAGGATGATTGGGATACTGAGATCGCCGAGCGTCACACATGCTTGGAAGTGATGCAAACACGTGACGGCGACGCTGCTGGAATTCGAATAATAGCAAAGAGGTGCCGAGGCACTGTTCAAGTGAACAGTTGACCCTTGCCTTCTGCTAGCATGTAGGCCCAAGCAGCGGATCCGTATAATGAATATTTATAAGCAGGCAAGCCAATGCATTAAGCGCACATGGTGCATCACTTGCTGCCCACATCGCGCGGACCTGCATGCTGCCTGTGTTGAGCCTGGGATGAAATTGTAACCCAAGGTCTTGGATATGACGCTCTGGCTCGCTTACAGTCCGGCTTCCTCCTCACCAAGACAAGCTTCTTGGGAAAACCTCATCAGAAAAATTTCAAGCGCATATTACACATGGAAGTGCGGTCGATAACCACTACGGGATCCTTGAGTACATTGTGACAGCTTGACAGAAGAGTCTCCAGGGAAGATCATGTCTCATCACCTCTCAAGAACCTCCAGGGAGCTTGTTTATGGCCAGGACATCTGCGCAATTGTCAAGCCAAAACGAGCAGAAGGTCGCTGCCTTGTTGGTATATCGCTTGTGTCAGAAGCTTGAGACATGTGATGAAAAAAGACGTGTACATAGAGGACTTGGTGAGCCGGCAGCGAGAGGAGTGTACCTGCCCTGTGTTACGTTCAGCCAGGAGAGCTCTCGCTTTTAGGTGGCTATGGTTGAATTGGCAGAAAGTGTTTCGGGCCAGCGGTTTGCTGTTGAATCAGTGTGCTAGCCAAGTAGACATCAAGCCCAGGGTGCAAGCCAGGCTGCTGCGGACCACAGCTGACCGAGATCGGCTGAACGACGAGCGGAACTCTCTGCGTGAAGAGGCCTGTCAGGTGGTTGTGTGCCTTGAGTCTCAGATCTTCGATGTGACAGATAATTTTGCACTGCCCATCGTAGCCTTCCTGGAAATTTGATAAGATGTGTTGTGGGCATAGATTTCAGCCATTTTACATTCAATCTGATCTTCATCATCCTTCACTTGACTTAAGCCCTGCAGACCGCACGTCTGAGCTATCAGCCCTTAAGTGGTCTGAGACGAACGTGCTACTTCCCTACTCCCACGTGAAAGCCAGCCAGCGAGCTGACGGCCAGAGTGTGTGTTCTTTTTGGCTGTTCCTTCTAGTGGCCGTCGTATTTGATACTAAATCAGGAGTCAAGGTACCACAGTGCTGCCCTCTGTTCATCGCTGCATCTTCCAGGGACAGCCCAATACCGCCTGAATTCAGGCATATTCCTCAGTCAAACCAGTTTTGGGCTCTCTGGGCTTCTACTGTAGCTGCACTGAAACCCTACCTGAGCTGGCCGGCAGACGCGCAAGCTGCGTGAGCTCAGCGTGGTCCAGCAAAGATACATCGAAGAGAAGGACCTTGGGGTTGAAGGCTTAATAACCATTGGATAGGGAATTCACAGAATTTAGGGGTTCAGAAGTTAGGTTTGGGTGTTCTGACAAATTTTGAGACCCTTCAAGTTAGGAAGTCGTCTGTTTTGGGTGGGGGGATTGGGGCACGCACAATTTGAGGAATGTTTGTCCCCTGCACTGATCCTGGGCTGGAAAAAGCGGATCCCTGCATTTGTTTATTTTGTTTGCACCATGTTGAGGAAACGCGCTTTGGACAGATTCATGCGTGGCATACTGGTGTGATATGAAACCACCAGGTACCTATGTGCTGAGATCTCAAGTGCGTGAACGTTCTATCCTCGTACGAAGCATTAAACATCATGTGCCAGGGAGGATTAAATGTCGAGGACAAGGCTTTCAAGTTGGGTATCCGAGAGTCCAGAGATGGTCAACATGGGAGTAGCTTATAATATAAGAGGGACACTAATCGGGATTTGTAAGGGTTATATTGAGATTAGGGGGTCCCTCTTCAGAATTGTTTTGTAGCACACTTGTGTGCGCAGGAACATAGAGCAGTCGGGCGCGCACCGCAGCCTGATTGCTCNNCCTGACCCATGGCGGCTTCTGACAATGCTGCTGCCGCCGCTGCCGACTTGAGGCGCCTCGCCTCCATCAACGAGGCGGACCTTGAGGAGGCCCTCGCCTACATGGGGCGTGAACCCTTCCGTCGGCTCCGCCGGGCGGTTGGGCGCACGGCAACCCCATTGCCCTCCGATGATGAGGGCGGCAGCGGACCTGCGAGGGCGCAGGGTTCGAGCTCTCCTTTCCGCCTGGACCCGGCGGGCAACGTCGCCAACCAGGTGACCGCCTCTTCTGAGGCGAACGTCAACAATTTGGACCCCGCCTTGGGCACCGACTCCTTCTTGGCGGCGGTCTCCTCCCCTGCCGCCAGTATGGCGACGCAGGATCCAGTATGGCCGCCTTCAGTGGGCGGCACTACAGCTCTCGAGGACTACCTGGCCGAGCAGGCGGCACTATTTCCTCATCGGCGCCTACGGCTGGATCCACCTCTATGCCAGCCACGGCGCCTACTACCTTGGCTGCGGACGACGCCCAGCCGGGCGTGGCACCGCCCAAGCAGGGCGAAGAGACAACGCGCGAGGGGCCGCCCACTCCGGGCGCGGATCCAGACCCAGTGCTGCCCACCGCCACGGGGGCAGAGCAGACGGTCCGCCAACTGGCGGACCAAATTGGTGGGGCGGCAAAGCCTTCTATGCCGGGCGTGCCGCGGAAGCAGCCCCCTCGCTCAGCCGAAGTCTGGGCCCCCAAAGAAGAGGCGGATTCCCCGATCCTGCCCTACAGCAAGCCGCCCTCCCCCGGTACTTGCGCATTGCCGGGCGACCAGCAGACCCCGCCTACGGACCTGAGCCACACGCCGGTCCAAGAGGCGACCATCCCCGGACAGACCCCGTACAGCTGCGAGGGGCGGACTTTGCCCACACACTCCAGCCGCTGGGCGTTTCCCTCCGCCTCCCATGGAGGCGACGGCTTTGGACCCGAACCAGTGGCCGGAGCACTACCCGTTCCGTACCGCCTTGCAGCAGGCGGAAGCAGCGAGACTCGGGATGAGCTTTGAAAGCTACAGCCGTCACTCGCCGCCCGAGATCTTCGAGCTGCTGCGGGCGCTGGATCGCAGGGAGGCCCAGCCCGAGCGGCAAGAGGCCCAGGCCCGCGCTAAGGGCGCGGCGCCCAACATAGGGCGAGAGCTCCAAGAGCAGTTCGCCCAGGAGCAAGCCGAACTGGCGGGCAAGGGCCAAAAGGGTTTTCGCCCTTCGGGCGGGTGGACCCTTATGCGGTCAGACCGCACAATCCGCTCCGGCGGCCAGACCGCCTGGAGCACGACATCCCCTTCAACAACCGCCGAAAGGATGAACGCCTCCAGGCGCAGCAGGTGCGCCTTTGGCAGTCGGAGAAACCGGTCACGACCGAACCTGTGACCGACCCCGCCTCCCTCCGCCTCTGCCGAAGAGACCTCGCCCAGATCCACGAGATCGAGCCCCTGTCCGCCTTGATTGCGGCGGTCGCCCCCTTTGGGCTTGCCGGTCTTGCCTTTGCCCTTGCCTTTGCCGCGGTGTCGTCAGTCTTCGCCCACTTGCGTGGGTTGCCGGGGTTGCCGCCCGAGTTGGGCGACTTCTTCAGCTTTTGCCTCTTCTCTGGGGAGGGCATCGCCAACGCCTCCTGAAGAGACGGTAGGTCGGAGCGAATCTCCTGAGTCACCTCGCCAAATGTGCGCGCGGAGCGCATGCCCATGGCGATGCGCCAGGCGGATTGCAACCAGAATTGTTGCATTTGGTGCAGTCTGTCCGCCCCTTGGGCGCGGAAATTGTAATAGGCGTTCACGTCGTCCTCCAAGCCGAATTGCAGGAGGATCCAGGCCCACCTTGCAGCCTCCGCCCCATCCAGGACGGTCAGCATGCTTTTCGGCTCCCATTCTTTCTCCTCCACAGTGTGGAGCTCGTCGCCCACAACCTTCAAGGCGGAGGACGACTGGGCGGTTTGGCGTTTGAAAACCAAGCCGTTTAGCTCGCCGCCCGCCGCCCAGGTACGGCGGGAGAGGATCTCGCCCAAATTGGACTTCGTGTGTTCATGCCAGAGTCTGGCGAGCACCTCCTCGGCGCCCAGGAGTTCCTTGACCGGGAACTCGCGGCGCTCGCCCCCAAACAAGGCGCTTGTTGTAGAGCTCGATCTGGTCCGCCCACTGTGGGAAGTCCTTGGGCGGCTTGTCCGAGGAACTTCCGGTGCCGGAGGCGGTGGCCACCGAAATGGCGCCCGGAGTCGCCACGGCCGGTTTGGCCACCGTGGCGGGGTCGATGGCGGTGTTATGCGCCTGCCACTGGCGGCGCGTTTCCAGCCACAGGTGGATCAGGATCGCCTCACTGACTGCAGCGTCCGCCGTGTCCTTCGGCTTGTGGGCGACGCCGGCCGAGTCGGTGTAGCCTGCCGCCTATGGGGCGACGACAGCCTTCTTGAACTGGTCAAGGTCGGCGCCCATAAGGGCCAAGGTGGCTGTGCGATTGATGTTCCGCGCCTGTAGGTAGGCCTCGAGTTCTGGCCCTGCGCCCGATTGGGCGATCAAGTCGGGCCACTTGATCAGGGCCCCTGCCACCGTTGGCAGAGTGGACACCCCAGCGGGCGGCGCGCCGGGCGCAGGTGGTTCCCGCCCCCGTGGCAGGCGCTTGGTGCCCAGTGTTGCCCGTCGTCAAGCTTGAGCACACAGACTACAGAGCAAAGGGCGAGAGCTTGGAAGTCCAGACTGCGTGCAAGCAACGTGCAATGCAGGTTGGGCCCCCTAAATTTTTTCGCCTGCGTTATGGCCCCTCCACGAGATCGAGTCCGCCTCGGCCAAAGTGGGCGACATCTCCGTCTCGGTCTGGGAGGTCAATCTGCAGATTCCCATACACAAGACCGCCCAGGGGGGGCGAACCTTTCTTACAGTGCGCACGGTGTGGTGTGGTGGTGCACCCCGCTTTGCCCAGCCCGTGCGCTGCATGCAAGGAGCACTCTCACAAAGTGGTCTTGGCCACCTTAGGGGCGGCAGTGCCGTTATCCGAAAGGCGGTATTTCAAGCAGGCCGCCCGCAAACAGTCTGCGAAAGAGCAGGCCAAGAAGGGCCAGCCGCAGAAAGGGCCGCGCAGAGCGGCCTGTCAGGCGGCTTACAAATGATCGCCCAGTAAGGCGGCGAGCGCCGTGAGACGCCCAGGAGGGCTAGGTGCAGCGGCCCGTGGCTCGTCGCCGCCATCGCCCCTGGCGGGCGGGAAGGACGGGGTCCTGTCAAAGTGGGATGAGGCCGCCCTGGCCGAAGCCGCCTCTTCATTCCAAAGGCGGATGCCGCAGTGCTTTGCAGCGATGCGGTGCGGGCGGGGTGCCCCGGCCATTATGGGCGGCGCTGGATGAAAAAGTAGCTCGCCTCCCTGGAGGCGGGAGGCATTCTGAACTCATCGGCCTCGATCGCCCGCGGCGATTGGTGCTGGAACCAGTCCAGCTGGAACCGGCCCCAAGGCGAAGCCCGCGGGGCGGGACATTTTGCTGCTCACCGCCTTCGATGGGATAGGGGCGGCCCCCTGCCTCATCGAGCAGCGCTTTGGACAGCCACGCCTTGCACTGGCGTGGGAGATCGACCAAGACTGCCTCAAGAGAGGCGACATCACCAATCGCGACCCCAAGAAGGTCGCGGCGACCATCCGAGAGGCGGATCCAAACAAGGAGTGCCTCGTGTTATTCGGGGCGGCCCCGCCATGCCAAGACTTCTCCCCGATTGGACCCGGCGATGGCCACCAAGGGGGAAGGGGACGCCTCTTCTCCGCCCCCGCCGACTTCATGCAGGCGATCTTTGACAAGCTCCCGGGCTACAACACCGCTCCATCTTCGAGAACGTGCTCATGAACTCGGCCGATGCGAAGACGGTGACCGAGAAGCGGGATATCAGCCGGTGTTAACTCCACGAAATCCCCCTGGACTACACCTGGGTCGAGGGGGTCTCGGACAAGAGCCGGCACCGCCTCTTGGGCAATGGCTGGCATTGGGGAGTCGCTGCACGACTCCTGGCCATCCTTGCGATGGCGTTCATTTGGCGTCAAGCCCCGGCCAGGCGAGGACGCGGCTCTGCTGACTCAGTCCGGTCTGATGCGGACGCCCCGTCCCACACATGATTCCTTAGAGCCCGGCCTGGAGCACCTCCTCTGGGTGCGAGGGCGGTGGCGCCACGATGGTGGGTAGCATACGCAGCCAGGTCATGCAGGAGCTCTCCGACTTGGCATGGGACTGGGGACCACACCACCGCCTGGATGGACTCCCGGGCGGCCCACATCAAGGCGGTCTACACCACGCCCGACAAAGACACGCCCACTCAGGTGCCCCTCCTCAACCAGCTGACTACCCGGACATGGATCGACGGCATCAAGTCGGACCTCACCGAGGGCTTCGACATGATAGGGCGTATTAGGCCCAGACCCGGCTGGCCTGCGCGCCAGGATGGCCGGTACCAAACGCCCCTGGAGGTGCTGCGGGCGGACAACTGGGCGTACTTGCGCCAGAAGCTCACCGCCCATCAGGCGGGCAAGCGCAGCCACGCTCTGTTGGCCGAGCTGGTTGAAGAAGCTCGCACCGCCGGGATGGCCGCGGCGGTGCGTTTGTCGGATTCGACTGCCTGGTCGACCCACCTCCGGGCGATATCTTCGTGGCGGCCTCCTTCGCCATCATCCAGGAAGGAGGCAGGCGAGGTGAAACTTCGGAGGGGGGAAGACTGGCGCAGGTCCCATCACAACGCCATGGTGCAAGCCTCCGACGTCCCCACTCACCATGTGGTGGGCGACTATGTGGACATGTCAGCTCGACTGGCCCAACAGGGCGAGTCGGTTCGACTTTGGGGCCCTCATGAACGCCTATCGCCAATGGCCGGTCAAAGTGCCGTCCCATAGCGGCACTATCCTGCAAACCGCCTCAGGGCCTACCCTCTGGTTCCACCACGCCATGTGTTTCGGGGCGGCGGCCTCCGTCTGGAACTTTAATGGGGCGGGTGACGCACTGCAGTTCCTTACCCGCGCCCTGCTCTTCCTCGTGGGTGGCCACTATGTCGACGACTTCAATGGGGTGGATGCCACGGATCTCGCGGACTCCGCCTTTTACGGCTTCGCCGACTTCTTCCTAAACCGTCCAAGGCACAAGAGCCTGGGCGATCCCACGTGGTCCAGGGAGTCCAGCTCAGCCTGGGACACGACGGCGCCACCTTGGCGCCGACCAGGAAGCGCCTCAACAAGATCCTGGGCGTCCAGGAGAACCGCCTCACCCCGGAGACGGCCCACCGCCTGGCAGGCAAGCTCAACCTTTGTGAACCAGACAGTCTTCGGAAAGGTGGGGCGACCCCCATTTATGCCAGATCTGGCGCCCACTCGGGCGACAAATCGGAGCTCATGCCTGGACTTCGGGCGGCACTCCTGGCTACTGCGGCGCTGCTGCAACAAGTCCCGCCTCGCCTAGTGCCCTTCACCGCCCCACAGGCGGTCAACTGCGTGGTGTACGCAGACGCCTTCTTCCTGGAGGGCGAGCTCAGACACAAGGCAGGATGGGTGCCGGCCAATGCCCCGATGGCACATCCACACCGGAGTGCCAACGGCTGGGGCTACGTCGTCCGGGTGGGCGACATCGCATGGTACGATTGCGGCTCAGTACCTGCCTGGTTCGTGCGGAAATTCGACACCAGGCGAGCCTACATCTA